>JAAKBD010000025.1:0-171648 GCA_012656105.1 Phytophthora syringae | reverse complement strand
ACTGAGTGAACTCTAGTCTCCTGCGCGCTGCTGTATCGACAGTGCGTGCTTGGCCCGTCCATCCGAAGGAGCCGTCCGTGTGTCGTCCGCGGCGTGGGTAGATCTCGCTCCGAGGAAGCCACCCCCAGCCCAAAATCCCAGGTTGTTGAAACACCATTCAGGGGCAAGCATGGTGTTGCGGTAGTTGGGAAAGGAAGGTAGAGCGTCGGGTGGCGGTTGGTGGGCGGTAAATGTGGGCGGTCGTCTGGTTGCCGGTAAAAGGTGGGTGCTGGACACAGTTGAGGCCGCGGGTGGTGCATGTGTGACGAAGTGGCTGAACACTTTTCTCGCCCAGGAGGTTCGTATAGTGCACCCGACACTGAATGAGGATGTCTGAACCACTGAATGAGATATGAGTAGATCCCACCCAGTTTGACGTGTGTCCTTGTGTAATCCCTTATATGGTCCGTTTAATCCGAAGCCAGGGCGTCCACCGTAGAACTGAGTTGTACACACAATCGAATGCAGAGTACTTGAGTGTCGTCCAAACTTCACTGAATGAGACACTGGTTAGACTGAATGAGTAGATCACCAACAGATCACCTTCAGATTCACCAACAAATACCGAGAATATACAACACTAAATGAAATATACAACCACTACTTATTCTTATAGACCCTTGAGTGGGGGGTCTCTTCGCCAGTCGACTTTGGAACTGTCACCCGGATACTGGTCAATCCTGGATGATCGTAACGTTCTTCGCGCACCACCCTCACTGAATGAGGGACAAAACTCTCTTCTCTCTCTCTCTCTCTCTTTCTCTCTCTCTTACACACGCAGTCAATCAATCAAGTGCTAGGGGGTGACTACACCAACCACCTAGTACAGCAGGGAATATGAAATGTGTGCACACTCGATGAACGTACACGACAACTTGGATATGGCAGCAGCGATGAAAATCCTGACTGGCGACAAGAAGGAAGCATCAGATATTCATCTGACACCAGAAGATCCGATTCGTGCGAAGCGCCGGAAGCCGGATATCCGCAGTGGCCGCAAACCAAGCGGTGGCTATGGTGGCCGCAACAACAGCGGTGGCGGCGGATATCGCCGTGAAGGTGGCAGCGGCAGTAGCGGCAGCGGCAGCAGCGGTAACCGTGGCGGCTACTCCAAAGGCGGATATAACCGTGATGGCGGCAGCAGCTATGGCGGCAATCGCGACGGTGGTGGTTACAACCGTGACCGTAACAACAGCGGTGACCGTAAGCCGCGCTCTTACAGCGGAGGCGGCGAGCGTCGTCCTAACCGGAGCGGAGACGAATAATGGGTTCTGACGGTTAATTCTTTTGACCGAAATAACTGAATTCAAGACGAAGCAGCTCCCCGTCTAAGGTGGAGCTGTGCTTCGTCTTTTTCATGGTAAAAGAAGGTACACCACCAAGGGTGTACCTTCTTTTAACCGCGCAGTTTTACGCATAACAGCGGATCTGATTCATTACATCATTCGGGAGACATTAGATATAGAATGTGCTCAGAATAATTACAAGCAGAATGAACAGAACCAGGACAATACCAACATTATTTCCGTAGCCGTAACCGCCTACACCTTCACAAGACATACATAATCCCTCCTCTTAATTTTAAAAATTGAATCTTGTTAAATGGATTACGTGATATCCTATGGAGAAACAGCGGCATTGGATTGGATATACACCTAGCACTCTTCAAATTAGGCTCTGGCAATGCATGTGCAAAATAAGGTATATTAATAGATACATGCATGATTTGAGTGAGGAGGAAACGGATTTGGAAATGAAAGGAGCCATGGGTGGCTTATATAAGCTCACCGAGTGGATTACCCGTATTGCTTTTTCTAACATCTTGTGGGTTATTTGTACATCGCCTTTCCTGTTTATCGTACTAACCAAATTCCTGATGGCCGTTCAGACACCGGATGCGCATAATGAGCAGCTGTTGTCGAACTGGATGCTGGGAATCTTGTCACCGTTTGTGTTGTTCCCGGCTACAGCAGCTTTATTCAACGTTGTACGCAAATGGGTTATGGGTAATTCGGATGTATCCGTATTCAAAACATTCTTCAGGGGTTATAAGGAAAACTACAAACAGAGCATGATCGGCGGCATATTTTATACGCTGCTGTTCGTGATTATGTATGTGGATTACACGGTTTATATGACGCAGCTCGATGGCTTCCAGCTTGTCGGCATTGTCATGCTGGTGCTGCTTATTGTGTTGTTTGTCTCCTTGTTCAATTTCTTTTCCATGACGGTTCATTATGAGATGAAGACCCTGCAATTGCTGAAAAACGCAGTGCTGTTGACCTTGATTCGTCCGTTTCGTGTATTTTCGACGTTGATCGGAAGCGCTGTCTTGGTGTATATCGGTACACAGATGCTTAGGTGCTCTTCGTGTTCTTCCTGTTCTGCCTGATGGCATTGTTTGCATTCTTCAACTTCTATGCGACCTTTACGAAGATGCAGGAACAGCAGGAGAAGATGAAGAAGGCCGAGGAGGAGTCGGAAACGGAACAGGCGCTTCTGGAAAGCATGGATTCCGTCAAAAGGAAGAGAACGGGTCGAAGCCTTAAATAACGAGAGGTTTACTTTTCCGGCAAAACCTCCTATAATAAGACTACATCCTGCGATGTTCGTTTCGGTTTTCCGTTGTTTTGAACCAATGACGATGTCTAGGAGATCAATACGTAATCGTGGCTGGAATGCCCTGTCTATATGACAAGGGGAATTCATAAGCGATTCTGCGGTCACCCACCTGCTAATGCAGGTTCGAAGACAATGTTTACCGGACGGCATAGGCGGGTTTCGTTAAACCAATGAATAGGCATCTCTTCTATTTCGAATTCGAAGTGAAAGAGGTGCCTTTTTGCTGTATATAAAGGTTTGCTGAAAGCATAAACAATGTTAAACTAGAGTATGGAAAGGAACGGTCATTTATAAAGGAGGAACGGTCTTTGTCATTAAAACGAGTTCTAATTGGTATCGTGCGCAGCTATGACGGCACAAGCGACCGTGCTAAAGATCCCAAGCTGAAGACGCGTTATTACAATCTTTCAAAAGAAAAGTGTTTTGAAGAGGTTTCCTCGACACTGAAAAAAATTCCGGGCTACAAAGTTCTGCATGAGGTTAAGTCCGTTGGAGAAATCACACTCGAGAAAAGAACCTCATTCGGACGTACACTGGACATTACCGTATCCGTGCTCGGCATCAGTCCGGTTCGCAGTGCAGTTGATATGTATTCGGCGTCTCGCGGTTCCCTAGGGGATCTGGGGGCGAATTACCGGGTCATCCTGAACCTGTACGCCGTACTTGACAAAAACTGAGCAAGTATAAAGTGGATGCTTAGTAGAATAAGAAAAAGCGGGAGAGCTGCTCTCCCGCTTTTTAAAAGTGTACAGTGTATGTAGCCTTTGGCGGTGTTATCTAAGAGATTTAACCGCTTCTACGGCAGCCTCGTAATTCGGGTGCTCTGTCATTTCGCCAAGGTATTCTACATAGGCGATTTTATCGTTGGCATCCACTACGAAGATCGAACGCATGTCGAGTTGGAATTCCTTGATGAGCACGCCATATGCTTCGCCAAAAGAGCGAGATTTATAATCGGACAGCGTGACGACACGGTCAACACCTGCTGCTCCGCACCAACGGGCTTGGGCAAACGGAAGGTCGGCACTGACGGTGAGAACAACAACGTCATCGCCCAGTCCAGCGGCTTCTTCATTGAAACGGCGTGTCTGCGCGTCGCATACCCCGGTGTCGAGGGAAGGGACTACACTGATCAGCTTGATTTTACCTGCAAAATCTTTAAGAGATGCGTCTTCCAGCAGGTTTTTGCTCACTGTAAAATCTGGAGCGTTGTCACCAGCCTTGAGCTGTGGTCCGATGAGTGTAATAGGATTGCCTTTAAAAGTGGCAGCTCCTGAACGTTCTTGAGCCATGAAAAATCTCCTCCTTGGATATCAAAGTTTGGTGATCAGGTTCATGGTACATTATAATCTTTTTAAAAAGGGAATGTCCACTAAGGGCGCCCTTGGCCTGGTTAGGATGAGGAGGATGCTATGATTTTCGTACGTTATGAAAACTGGAAGAGTTATTTGCGTTATTATCCTGTGACATCGCTGTTGCTTGTGATCAACCTTGTAATGTTTGTGATTACAGCGTTTGACGGGGATCCAGAAATCCGGTTACGCTGCTGAAATACGGCGCTTTGTCGGATTTGCCGGAATTCGTAGATCAGGCATGGAGATATGTCACGGCGATGTTCTTGCATAACGGCTTTGATCATCTATTGTTCAACAGCTTTGCACTGCTGGTATTTGTTCCTCCGCTGGAGAGAATCATGGGGAGCTGGAAGTTTGCTATTCTGTATCTGCTCAGCGGTGTTCTCGGTAATGTAATCGGATTGGCTTATTATGAGCGCATGGAACACTACACATTCCTTGTAGGCGCATCAGGAGCCATCTACGGAGCTTATGGCGCTTATCTGTACATCGCCCTGTTCCAGCGGCATGTCATTGATGAGTCGTCCCGCAAGACGCTGTATACCCTGCTTATTCTGGGGATTCTGTTCTCGTTCACCCCTGGGGTCAGTCTTGTAGCCCATGTCGGCGGATTGGTAGGCGGATTTTTCCTCTACGGCCTCATGATTCGATTATTTAAACGTCGGACATAATCGGACCTTAGAGGGTCTGTTATAATAGAATTGGATGATTTGGATAAAGTCTTCAAGTCTTCTAGGGAATAAGAATGGAGCGATAAAAGGCGTGGAATTACGACAGTTGCAATACTTTGTAAAGGTTGCGCAAAAGGAACACGTTACCCAAGCGGCAGAAGAGCTTCATGTGGCTCAGTCAGCCGTCAGCCGTCAAATTCATCAGCTGGAAGAAGAGCTTGGTGTTAATTTGTTCATGCAAAAAGGCCGGAATCTGCAGTTAACTCCGGTAGGTCAGCTTTTTGCAAACGGGTGGAGAGCATCATGAAGGATTTGGACCGCGCGGTCGTCGAGATACATGAATTTCTGGATCCGGAGCAGGGAGAGATTCGCATCGGTTTCCCTCACAGCCTGGGCATTCATCTGATTCCGTCCATTGTGGCTGAGTTCCGCAAGAAGTACCCGAACGTGAAGTTCCGCTTCAAACAGGGGATGTTCCCGACATTGATCCGGGACGTGGTCGGGGCCGAGGTGGATTTGGCCTTTGTATCCCCTTTTCCGGATCGACATGATCAAGTGGATGGGGATATCGTGCTGACAGAGGAGCTGTTTGCGATCCTGCCGCCGAATCACCCGCTTGCCGGAGAGCAGTCCATTAAGCTGGAACAATTGAAAGAGGAGCGCTTTGTGCTGTTCAGCAAAGGATATTCCCTGCGTCCGATTGTGTGGCACGCATGCCTGGAAGCTGGATTTACGCCGAAGATTGCCTTTGAAGGCGAGGAGACGGATACGATTCGCGGACTGGTTGCTGCTTAAGCATGGGGGTCAGTCTGCTTCCTGAAATGGCGCTCTTCCAGACGAACCCGCTCCAACCGGCTCGCGTTCGGATTTCCGAGCCGAAGGTAACGCGTTCGATCGGTCTGATTCACCGTGCCGATGAGAAGCTCCCGCCATTGCTCAGGCTTTCCGCGCGTTCTTGCTTCAATACTTTGGTATTGACCCGTCACCAAAAAGGAAGGGAAAGCGGACACCGCTTCAGCTCCCTAGGTTGGCTTCATTAAATTACGAGAAAAACATCATCAAATATAAAGAGGGCTTTCCTCTCCACCGATCAATGGTGAGAGGAAAGCCCTCTTTGTTTGTTCTTATACCGATGTTATGTTAATCGCGGTTGCTTGTAAAGATCATAATATAACGAATCAGCTCCAGCAAGGAGATCAATGCAGCAGCGACATAAGTCAATGCAGCAGCGTTCAATACCTTAGCAACTCCACGTTCTTCGTCATTGGCAATGTAACCTTCCTGTACCATGAGCTGGCGAGCACGGTTGCTCGCGTTAAACTCGACCTAAGCAGGGTGACAAGCTGGAAGGCAACGGCACAAGAGAAGAAGATGATGCCGAGACCGACAAGGTTCATGGCCTGGAAAAGGAAAGCAATCAAGAGAAACGGCGCGATACCGGATGCAATGTTAACGACCGGGAACATCTTGTGACGGGCAACGAGCATCGGATAATGCTCGGCATGCTGGATGGCATGGCCGACCTCATGACAAGCAACAGAGACAGCTGAGATGGAACGCTCGTAATATACAGGCTCTGACAGACGGACAACACGCTTGGTCGGATCGTAGTGGTCAGACAGCGCGCCTGGCACCGGTTCAATGGGAACATCGTGAAGACCGTTGGCATCCAGCATACGCCGGGCTGCATCGTAGCTAATCATGCCTGTGCTGTTCTCAACCTTGGCCCACTTATTAAATGTGCCTTTAACACGGAATTGAGCCCATAGTGAGAAAATAAACGCGATTATAATGAGAATAAACATCCAGTCAGAATACATTTATCATACCCCCATACTAAGTTGTAATTTGGTGCGGCATTGTTACATCGAAGTGAACTGATTCAGCAAAATTTGAAGTGACTCGATACAAGCAGCTCCTTTGGGAAGAATATTAGCAAGTACCTCCTTGGCTTGACTGGGCTTTAGTTCGCTCAGGAGTGGATTGAGTTCCTTAACATCCCGTTCCAGCTGTTTCATCTGTATTTCGAGCTTGGTCAGTTTTTCCGTCATTTCGGAATCATCGGCAACTGACTTCCACCGATCCAGTCTTTCCTTAATCTCATCGAGAGTATATTTCTCTTGCTTTAACTGATTAATACGTTCGAGAGTGCTTAAGGTTTCAGAACTGTACAACCTAGTAGTTTTTTAACGTCCGTTTTTCAGGGAGATCAAACCCAGCTTAGTATAGTAGTCAATGGTTCTTTCGCTGATTCCGGCAGCCTTAGCCAGTTCGCCTATCCGGAAAAGGTTTCCGCTCATGATCCCCATAATCATCACCTCACAAGCCTTCATTGAATTGGACATTAATGAATGCATTTATATTTTCATTTTAATAGAAATATGATACATGATCAGGAACCATACAGTCAAACGTCATAGTTGTGACGAAAAACCTTGCAGTTAAGCCTTTTTTAACTACATATGATGTAAGGTCATTTGCACTGTATGCGCTTAATGTTATATTACATTACATAATAGACGTATTTTGGACTTTTTTGAAAAAACCGTTGCGAATTTTCAAGCGTCCCCCTATAATGACAATATGAATTCAAGGAGATGTTATATTAGTTAACACAAAGGGAGTGTAAAACATGAAAAAAGATGGCTAGGTTTAATGGCGGGAGTAATCTCACTACTCGCATTCCCGGCGAGCGCGTTCGCCGCTGATGGGGAGCCACAAACGTTGAATTAACGGCTGGTTTGAATTCCGTGTTCGTATTCTTGGCAGCTTTGCTCGTATTCTTCATGCAAGCAGGATTCGCTCTGCTGGAGGCCGGATCGGTTCGTATGAAAAATGCGGGGCACGTTGCAGGTAAAACATTCCTGACTTTCGGTATTTCGATCGTAGCATTCTGGGCGCTAGGATTTGGTCTAGCATTCGGTAACGGGAACAGTTTTTCGGATTTGAAGGTTTCTTCTTAAGTGGTGACAATGCATCGGGTTCATTCGATTCACTATCGGCTTATGATGTGCCTACCACGATAATGTTCTTGTTCCACTTATCCTTTGCGGCCGTATCCCTGGCTATCGCTTGCGGCGGTATGGCTGAACGTGCAAAACTGAGCGTTTATATCGTGTTCGGCTTACTGTTCACCATCGTGATTTACCCGATTGTTGCTCACTGGGTATGGGGCGGTGGATGGCTTGGGGCTCTGGGCATGCAGGACTTTGCCGGATCGACCGTTGTTCACTTGACTGGTGCTACGGCAGCTTTGGTGGCTACCATTCTTCTGAAACCTCGTCTGGGCAAATATAATAAAGACGGAAAGCCTAACAGCATCCCGGGCCACAACCAGGTCCTATCTGTCCTCGGCGTATTCATCATCTGGATCGGCTGGTTCGGATTTAACCCAGGCAGCACCATCTCCGCACTTACGGACGGATTCTTCGGTTTCGTGGCATTGAATACAAACATCGCCGCTGCGGCAGGTGCACTTGCAGCGCTGCTGATCTCGTGGGCGGTTCTTGGCAAAGCAGACATTCCTAGCATGCTGAACGGTATCCTTGCTGCATTTGTTGCGATTACAGGCGCTTGCGCATTCGTAGAGCCGTGGGCGGCCGTTGTTATCGGTGCGGTTGCGGGTACGATTACTTTCTTTACCGCTCAGTGGTTTGATCGCAAAGGCATTGATGATCCGGTATATGCATTTTCCGTACATGGTATTGCGGGTATGTGGGGCGCAGTGTCCACCTACTTGTTCGCAGCACCAAGACTTGTTGAAATTACGGGTGTAGGTAAGGCAGGGCTGTTCTACGGCGGCGGCTTCGGACAGCTTGGGGTTCAGCTTCTGGGTCTGATCGGTACGTTTGCATTCGTTCTTGTGATCTCATTCATTATTCTGTACATCATGAAAGTTACTATGGGTATCCGTGTAACGGAAGAAGAAGAATTGATGGGTCTAGATATTAGTGAGCATGGTACTTATGGATATCCGGAGCAAATGAAACTCCTGGTGGAATCGGAAGGCAAATCTCCCGAATTTCGTTCCGGAAGCAAAACAATTCCTGGAAGCGATGCGTCATTATAAGTCCTAACCATGAATTGCTTATGAAGCATGTAATAAGGAGGCCGCGGCATGAAACCTCTGAAATCCGTAAATCTGTTTCCGGTATTCTCGGAAATTCAGAAAGCAGTATCAGCCCAGCAATTACGAGATGAACGGATCGCTTGTCAGAATCATCTCCTTGAGAAGCGTAGTGACATGGAGCTTAGAGAATGGATCGCTTCTGTGAATCGGATGCACGATCTGATTGGGCAGCGTGCCGCGGCTATCTGTGAGCAGGACATGTGGGAGGCTGGCTACGGCCTACCTCCTGCACGTTATGCGTTTGTTGCTTTTGGCAGCAGCGGAAGGCAGGAAGCTACGTTGTGGAGCGATCAGGATAACGGTCTGATCCTTGGCGATGAGCTGGGTGAGGAAGACCTTCCATTTTTTGGGAATTTGGACTTCGTCTATCGGATCTGTTGGAGTATACAGGCTACCCTAAATGTTCGGGAAAGGTGATGTGTTCCGAACCGTTGTGGAGTAAACGCCTAGAGGATTGGAAGAATCAGATTAGTGATTGGTGCAGCGACCAGCAGTGGGAGCCGATTCGCAATTTCATCATCGCTGCGGACCTGCGCCACATCTCGGGTGCTGGCGAGCTTACGGAAGCCTGGACGGAGCATTTCCGCAGTTCCGTTGAACAGCATCCGGACATCGGCAATGCCGTGCTTCGGAACACTGTCAAGCACAAAGCAACGCTTAATGTGATGGGAAGGATCGTCACGGAACGGTTTGGTGAGCATGCCGGAGATTTTGATGTGAAGTATGGTGTGTATATCCCTCTTGTAAACAGCATTCGAACGATGGCATTACAGCGAGGCATCATCGAAACCTCCACGCTGAAGCGAATGGAGAGGGTCATGCTGCTGGAAGGAGGCAACCTGCTTCTGGAGAGTGTCCAGCGTGCCTTCCTGACGGCGCTTCGTTTAAGAAACGACACACCGTATCGGATCGAGAATGGACTGATCACAAGCAGCGGTTATATCCCGCAGGAGCAGCTTAAGAGCAAAACCATGCAGTATGAGCTTCGCGATACACTTGGTGTTGTCAGGCGGATACACCTAGGTCATTGCAGCGCGAGCACCGTTTTGCGGAAAGGAGGAACCCATGACGGAACCGGTACAATCAAACGGCGGCTTCTGGAGATCGCTGCGCTCAGGTAACATTAATTCCGCAATCGCCTCCATGCGCGGGGCACAGACAGCGCAGCAGCTCGCCTTCATCCGGTCCCAGATGAAGGATAACCGGAGACCGGAGGTCCTTGGAACTCCGCTGGACGAGCTTGAGGTTGTTGTATTCGATCTGGAGACAACAGGGTTCAATCACCAGCATGGCGACGAGATTTTATCATTCGGTGCAGTCCGGGTCATCGGGGAACAGGTTATCGAGCAGGAGTCCTTTCATATGATCGTGAACAGTGGTTCCCCAGTCCCTCCATTTATAACCGAGCTGACAGGTATCACGCAGCATATGGTTGATGCAGCCCCGCCTTTAATGGAGGGGCTGCATGATTTCATGGCTTTTGTAGGGGGCAGGGTTCTGGTCGCCCATGCAGCTGCGCATGATCGGGGATTTCTGAATGCAGCTCTGTGGAAAACTTCAAAGGTTCGCTTGACCCACAGGCTGCTCGATACGATGATGCTGGCGCAGAGGCTATATCCGGAACAGACGGATTACAGCCTGGATGAACTGCTGCGAAACTGCAGCATTCCGGTGGAGGGCAGACATCACGCACTCTCGGACGCGCGCATGACCGCCAGGCTGTGGGCGGACTATATAAAAGAGATTCAGGCGCGCGGGGATGCAACTACACTGGGAGATATGTACGTTTATTTAAGCGAGGCATAACAGCGGGGAGCCCGTTATCCTTCCTGGATATCAAAAGGAATCGGGGCAAGGGCGTACGACTCCGCATTGTGCTGTGCCAATGTGTTTACTTTACAAGGGTCAGGATTCCAGGCGTGTTTTTCCCTGGTAATCTTGTAAGTATGAAGCTGAAGCGAATGGTTGCCAGAGGCAGCGGAGACTGTCGGTGCTGCGATGACATACACCTGAAGCAATCCACCGAAGGATGGAAGCTGAAGCATATCTTCTCGGGATGGCTCGGGCGAAGTGTGCGGGTGGCTGTGAAACAAGCCGACGAGTCCTTTTTCGGTTAAAGCCAGACGGGTCCAATGAACCGGATCCAGATGAAATGAATGCAGCGGAGACTCCGCTGTATTTTTTACGGGAATAAATTGTGTAACGGTCAACGTCCGGCTTGCCGCCCGTGAATGCCCGATAAGGACCCCACAAGCTTCCTGCGGCAGGCAACCGTACATATGCTCCGTTATATGTTCAATAACCTCTGCGTGCAGCAGGAGCTGCTCCAGGGGCGCGTCGCATGGTGTCATCTTTTTTCCTCCAGACAAAATTCAGGTCGTGGTGTGTTTGAAAGATTAGGGTTTCAGGGTACAATAGGGACTATAACTAAGATAAGCAAAGGAACCTATGCCTATGAAACGTAACCTGATCATTATCGCTCTGCTCATCGTCGCAGCAGGTGCGGTTATCTATAATCAAGCAGGTGATCAAATTCAAGCCGTATTCATGCAGGAAAAACCGCTCCCGACAGAGACCGGGGCCCGGGCAGGGCTTCTGGCTCCTGCATTTACCCTGAAGGGGATGGACGACAAGTCTTATGCCACGGCGGAGCGCGCGATAAAGCCATGATCATCAACTTCTGGGCATCCTGGTGCGAACCTTGCAAGCAGGAAGCCCCAGAGCTTGACAAGCTGGCAGAGAAATATGCAGATGAGCTTGAAATCTATGGCGTGAACGTGTCCAAGTACGACAATGAGAAGAAAGCTCGTCAATTCGTCAAGGATTTTAAACTTCGATATCCGATCCTGCTTGATCCGAAAGGAGAGGTGTTCGAGAATTTGTATAAAGGGCAAGTGTTCCCGACCAATGTCCTTATCGATCGAAATGGCGTGATCCAAGAAATTATTCTTGGCGCTCCTGCTCCCGAGGATCTTCACAAGAAGGTTGCCAAGCTGGTGAAGTAATCGTCAGATGGAGGTAAGACATCAAAAAGCGCGTTCCCTATGTTCATAGCGGATACGCGCTTTTATTTATATTTCAGAAATCAATGATTAATCAAGCCTTGCCTTGCGGCGGATTCATGTGTCTGCTCCGGTGAAATCTGGCCTAGCAGCGCATAGCGCATACTATCCACAAGTGCTTCCCAGCTCGCCTCAATGACGTTGCTGGATACGCCAACCGTGTTCCAGGCATTCTCGAAGTTCTTGGATTCGATCAGAACCCTTACTTTAGCAGCGGTTGCGTCCTTGTCATCCAGCACACGGACCTTATAATCAGCTAGATGCATTTCCTTGAGTGTCGGGAAGTATTGGACCAGTGCTTTACGCAGTGCATTATCGAGCGCGTTGACAGGACCGTTGCCTTCCGCTGCGGTATAGATGCTCTCGCTTACCACGTTGACTTTGACGAAGGCTTCGGAAACGACCTACTGCCCGGCTGACTTCTCCACCAGCATTTTGAAGGATTCAAACGTGAACAGCTCCTGAAGCTCTCCGTTTGCTTCCCGAAGAAGCAGCTCCAGCGAAGCATCCGCGCCTTCGAATTGATACCCTTCGTGCTCAAGCTCCTTGATCTTGCCAATAATATGCTTGGATTGCTCGCTGGCCGGATCAAAGGCCAGACCCATGTCCTGCGCTTTGGATACGATATTGCTCTGTCCTGCCAGCTCCGACACCAGCACACGCTGCTTGTTTCCGACTTTCTCCGGCTCGATATGCTCGTACGTTCTGGAATCGCGCAGAATCGCAGAGACATGGATGCCTCCCTTATGGGCAAAGGCAGCGTTGCCAACATACGGCTGATTAACCTAAGATATTCACGTTGGCGATTTCGCTGATATAACGTGCGGTATTTGTCAGGGTGCGGAGTTTATCGTCCCCGATGCAATCATAACCCAGCTTCAGCTGGAGATTCGGAATGATGGAGCACAGATTTGCATTGCCGCATCGCTCTCCGTATCCGTTCATGGTGCCTTGGACATGCTGGACACCAGCCTGTACAGCGCTCAGGGTGTTGGCAACGGCAAGCTCGCAATCATTGTGTGTATGAATGCCGAGTGGAGCGCCAGGGAGCTGCCCGGTTAAAGAAGTGACGATGTCCGAGATTTCATGCGGCAGACTTCCTCCGTTTGTGTCGCACATAACGAGCCAGTCAGCACCTGCATCCCGTGCCTTGGACAAGACGGCAACGGCATATTCCGGATTGTTCTTAAAGCCGTCAAAAAGTGCTCGGCATCAAAAATCACTTCCAGGCCTCTCTGTTTAAGGAAGGCGATGGAGTCATAGATCATGGCCAGATTCTCTTCAAGTGTCGTCTGAAGTGCGGTGTGAACGTGGAAATCCCAAGACTTCCCGACCAGGGTAGCCGCTGAGACTCCGGATTCCAGTATTCGAAGCAGATTGGCATCCTGATCAGCAATGGAACCTTTGCGGCGGGTGCTGCCAAAAGCGGTTACTTTTGAAGTCAGGCCGAGATCCTGGACTCTTTTGAAAAATTCGATGTCCTTGCTGTTGCTTCCCGGGATACCGCCTTCAATATAATGAACACCAAGTGCATCGAGTTTCTTGGCGATTTTGACCTTGTCGTCCGCTGACAAGCTGATTCCTTCGCCTTGGGTTCCGTCGCGAAGTGTCGTATCAAAGATGGAAATGGACTTAGACATGATGTCCTCCTTTGGGTGTCCGGGATTGGACCAATTGTTTATAATTTTGTATTATAGCATTTCTTTGCGGGAAAGTAACAGAGTAAAAACTTTTCACAAAGCGTCTCCATTGTTGACCATCGTCAGGCGTGAGCGTTATGCTGAAGGCATTGGTACCGTATTCTTTGGTTCCTGATGAAATATAACATAGACACTCCGATGTCTAAACCAAATATAATGGAATGGAGTTCTTGCCATGATTCAATATTCTGATGATCAGGTGACGGTTTTTCAAAGTGCGTTATTTCAGACCACTTCAACGGTCATCCAGCTGGATGAGAGCATCATTATCATCGATCCGAACTGGCTGCCGCACGAAATCGATGAAATCCGTGAACATGTTAACGGGGTTCGGGGAGGCAGGGATTGTTATCTCATCTTCACGCATGGAGACTATGACCATATAATTGGATATAAAGCTTTTCCGGATGCCAAGACGATTGGAAGTGCCGGACTCCGAGATCACCCGGACAAAGAGCGTAAACTGAAATTAATTCGTGACTTTGATGCTTCCTATTATATTACTCGCAACTATCCCATAGAATTCCCTGTGCTTGATATCGTTATCGAGGAAGATGGACAGCAGCTCGCACTAGGTTCCACGACACTTACGTTCTATAAAGCGCCGGGACATACGGCTGACGGTCTGTTCACCGTGATTGACTCCGTGGGCGTATTTGCAGCCTATGACTACTTATCCGATTTTGAGCTCCCGTTTATCTACCACAGTGCATGGGCCTATGAGGGGACGATTCGCCAAGCTGCAAGGATACTGAAAGAGCATCCGGTAACTCTGCTCATCCCGGGGCATGGCCAGCATACGACAAGCCAATCGGAGATGGATCGAAGAGTGGAGATCGCCCGGAGCTATTTGGAGCGGCTGCGTCAGGCTGTGGTTGATGGCGATGATATGGCCCTTGATCAGCTGCAGGAGGAGCACGGATTTGTCTCCGAATTTACGGCGGAGTGTCACAAGGAAAATGTGAGAATCATTCAAAATGAGTTTCAAGCTGAGGGCAGTCATCAGAGTTAAGTAGAACCGAACCGAAAGAAAGAAGGAATCCGTCCGTGGGACATATCGACCATTATTATCCGGCCAGCGGCCGCGTTATTCTTCATGTGGATATGAATGCTTTTACTGTTCCGTGCATGAGGCGGAGGAGCCGGAGATCTATCGGGGCAAGCCTACGGCTGTTGCAGGCAGCATCGAGCTGCGAAAAGGCGTCATTGTGACATGCTCCTACGCCGCACGGTCACTCGGCATACGCACCGGAATGAATGTGAGACAGGCCCTGCGGATCCACCCTGACTTGATGATTATCCAGCCTGATTTTCATCTCTACCGCAAGTATTCCAATGCGTTTATGAATATAGCTTATGCGTATACCCCGTTATTGGAAGCGACTTCGATTGATGAATGTTATCTGGATATTACGGGCTCGAAGCAGTTCGGCACGCCGCTGGATATCGCCCGGGAAATCCAGGAACGCATTCGCGAGGAGCTGTCACTGCCATGCTCCGTCGGCATTGCTCCCAACAAACTGCTTGCCAAGATGGCCTCGGATATGAAAAAGCCTAACGGGCTGTCCGTCCTGCGGATTCGGGATGTGCCGCAGGTGCTGTGGAACAAGCCATGTGCGGAATTGTTCGGCATCGGCAGCAAGACCGCCGAGAAGCTGCGGAAGCTGAATATTCAGACCATCGGCCAGCTCGCCGCTGCTGAAGAGAGCCTGCTAACCGCCACGTTCGGTGTCATGGGATCGTGGATGAAACGCGCGGCCAGCGGCATAGACCATGCGCCTATGGTCGCAGAACGGGAGCAGAGCAAATCGATCGGGCATACGACCACGCTCCCGCAGGACGTTACCTCGGCAGATGAGGCGAGAAGGGTGCTGCTCAATCTGAGCGATCAGGTGGCACGCGGCTTCGCAGGCAGGGGCTGATGACCAGCGGTATACAGATCACGCTCCGTACACCGGATATGAAGACCATTACCAGATCCAGACATCTCGCTATCCCGACGGAAACGACGGAGGATATCTACCGCGAGGCGTGTAAGCTGTATGATCGGCACTGGAAGCAGGACAAGCCGCTCCGTCTTCTCGGCGTAACGCTGCAGCAGCTGATCGCCAAGGAGGAATCTGCGATTCAGCTGGACTTGTTCGATTATGAGAAACAGCCGAAGAAGGAGTCGCTGACCCGGGTCATGGACGAACTGCGCAATAAATTCGGCGAGAGTGCGGTGCTGACCGCGGGAATGCTTGGCGATGATCCATCGTCACTCATCCGCAATCATAAACGGCGAGGGACTTCCTTGCAGATGGATTTTGTAAGGGATCTTGAGCAGGGTAACAAAAGACCGAGCGACCCTCCTCCGAGGAGGCAGATCGCAAATCATTTGACAACTAGTTAAAGTTGTTGATTTCCTTAGGTGCAGAGCCGATTTTTGTCGGTAAATCTTAGGAAATATATTTGTATTCCTAAAAAATTGTATTAATATATGTAGATGGTGACGGGTGACCCGTCATATTATACTATGTCTTATAGAGATGTTTATAGATATACAGGAGGAAGAGAGACTATGGCGAAGTTTACTTGGGTAGATAAAGATACCTGCATCGCTTGCGGCGCATGCGGCGCAACGGCACCCGATATTTATGATTACGACGACGAAGGCCTGGCAGAAGTTATTTTCAACGGAGACAACAACCGCGGGGTAACCGAAATTCCGGAAGATATGCATGACGATATGCTGGATGCTTGCGACGGCTGCCCGACGGATTCAATTCGGATTGCAGACGAGCCGTTTGACGCAGAATAAGAACACCGCTCGATCCCTGATATTCCATCTTAATTGAACTTATACCGACGTCCTCTGCTCCTCAACGGCAGGGGGCGTTTTTTCGTATATAGGCATTCATACATATTTGGTGTCATTATACCGATATACAGGATAATAGAGGTAAAAATGTCATATAGGAGGCTCTCGAATGAACAATTCGCTGTACCTCAAAAGGTATGTGGAGACGCATCCTGATAATAAAATGGCCTGGTATTTGCTGGGCAAGGAATATGAGCAAGCTTATGAACAGGGGAAGGCCAACTATTGCTACAATAAGGCGGAGGGAGTCTACGAAGCCTTTGAGCTCAGTCAGGTTCCGTCTGATATATGGAAAAATTATGAGCAGCGTTTATTGGAGATGGAGAGAGATAAGGACCTCAAACGGAAACGCATCCGGCGTTTGCTTGCAGCGCTGGTGTTATTGCTATTGGTATTCATTCCGCCAGCCCAGGCGCCAGGCTATTCTTCAGCGGAAGTTGCAGAAGGCAGATTCCCGCCGGATGAGCCATTTCAGCTTCTTCCGCCAATAAAGGGAAGAATCATTCCCGTAACGAACCCCTATACATAGCCGTTGCATCCGGTCAGGCGAATAATTCCTCCGGCATGCTGCCCTCACTCCTCCAGCAGCCTCGGCAGCTGCCTGCCTGGTCTGTTGCGCTTGGAATGAAGCGCTCGGGCAAATGGCTGCTATGGAGCAAGGATATGGAGCGATTATACGGACTGCACCGCAATGATCAAGGGGCTATCGCCATTCAGCCTTATGAAGGAGCAGCAGGAGAATGTAATTGTGAACCCGCGAGCAGCTCGGCGCTTAAGCGGGGGCGGAACGATGGGCGAACTTGCAGGTCGAAACGGCGGTTCTGCAGGAGGCGGCCAACAGGTATAAGGCCAGGCATGACCAGCTGCCGAAGAGTTTGAATGATCTGACACAACCGTATCCTGACAATTGGCTGTCGGGACGCTCCAAGGCGATGGAGGACATGTTCGGGGCTCTGATGAAGCAGCAGTCGCAGGGAGCAGGCGGACAAGGGAATCAACAAGAGCACATGACAGAAGAGCCGGGGTACTGGGGAACTTCACCGAAAGGCGATCCTTTTTTGAGCAGCCGCTTCAGGTTATCATTGATCGCAAGCATCATCGTCTTGCCGTTGTAAGCGGCTCTGTCCTGCTGCGTAATTATGCTGTCGGGCTAGGCGGAGCGAAGACGCCGCTGGGCGATTTTCATATCAGTGATAAGGTTGTGAATCCGAACGGGACCACGAAGGGTCCCTATGGCACGCGGGGAATGCAGCTTTCCGATACGTTATACGCTATACACGGCACTGAAGATGTGGACAGCATTGGAGCGAATGAATCCGAGGGGTGTATTCGAATGCTCAAGCAAGATGTGGAAGAGCTGTTTGACATGATTCCGATGGGGACAGCCGTGAAAATCCGGGAAGGGGTCCTTCCTGAAGAACTGTGGACGCCGAAAGAGCGCTTTAAGCTCAAGCATTCCCAGGGTCAGACTAACCCCGGCAAGGTGTACCACTGGCTGGATTAAGGCTGGGCAATAACAATCAGAACGATAATCAGGATAATAAGAAGAGCGATGCCGGAGCCGATCCATACGAGGGCCTTCTTATTAACCTCTTCTTTTTCTGCTGCAAAGTTGGAGGTTTACGTTTGGCTGACATGGTCTTTCCCCTCTTTCTCTTATAATCGCGAAAATATTTATACAACCTTCTATTATTGTATAAGGTTTGTCCTAAAATTACCATATCACTTCCTCATTAGTCGATAGCCTGGTTTATGCTGAAGAACTTTCTTTTGAGACAGAAACGGATAAACTGAAGGATAGAGAAATAACTGGATGAGAGGAAGAGTGGATGTGCTGTACCGCAACATAGGCAAACCTATATTTTTTAAACTGGATCCCGAAAAGGCTCACCACCTTGTCGTTGGCGGGCTTGGACGTGCCTCCGGCGTGGTCGGCGCAGACGCTGTCATGCGGGGATGTACGGTGTTAGCGAAACACCGGATTTGGCTGTGGACCTGTTCGGGCTTCATTTCCCGACACCGGTCGGACTTGCCGCCGGGTTGGATAAAAATGCACAGGCCGTCAAAGGATTCTCCTCCATCGGCTTCGGATTTATGGAAGTAGGCACGGTGACCCCGAAGGGACAACCGGGCAATGAACAGCCGCGATTGTTCCGGCTTCCTCCGGATGAGGCGCTCATCAATCGGATGGGCTTCAACAACGAAGGTGCAGAGGCGATGGCAAAGAGGCTGTCAGCACTCAAGGAACGCCGTATTCCGGTTGCCGTGAATATCGGGAAGAACAAAGCGACTCCGAACGAGAAAGCCAACGGTGATTACGAAGCTTGCATCCAAGCTTTATTTCCGTATGGTGACTTTTTGTTGTCAATATCAGCTCACCCAATACTCCGGACTTGCGGAGCCTTCAGCATGGAAGCGAATTGGCATCTTTGCTGGAAGCCGTTAAGAACGAAATGTCACGGCAAGCCCAAATCCATGGAGGCGATAAGGCCGTTCTGGTGAAGATTGCGCCGGATGTAAGTGATGCCGAACTGGAGTTCATGGTGGATACGATTAGCGCAAGCGGCGTTTCGGGTATTATCGCAACAAATACAACGCTTTCCCGGGAGGGTCTGACTCACGCTCATGCCAAGGAAACCGCATGGCCTTAGCGGGAAGCCGCTGCGTGAGCGCTCTACAGAGATTGTATCCCGCATTTATAAGCAGACGGGCGGTTCGCTTCCGATTATCGGGTCTGGCGGGATTTTTACGGCGAGAGATGCATATGACAAAATACGCGCAGGCGCAAGCCTGGTGGAGATTTATACAGCACTTATCTATGAAGGGCCTGAGGTGAACCGCAAGCTGCATTCCGGTCTTCGGGATCTGCTTGCACGGGATGGATTCAACCATATTTCCGAAGCCGTCGGGGCTAATCATCGGTAAAGGGGTTAAAGACAGGAGGCAAGGCGATGGACGTTAGAGACTGGGGGACATTTTTGCTTCCGTATGAGCAGACCGTTGAGGAATTGAAGGTCAAATTCAAGACGATGCGCTCCGAGCTGAAGAAGCGGGAGGAATACGCACCTATCGAATTCGTAACGGGTCGGGTCAAACGGATCTCGAGCATACTGGACAAGGCGAAGCGCCTCAATGTGCCGATGGACGAGTTGGAAACCGGGATTGAGGATATCGCAGGCATTCGAATCATGTGTCAGTTCGTGGAGGATATCCGGCGGGTTGCCGAATACATCCGGGCACGGAAGGACCTGACCGTATTATTTGAGAAAGATTATATTACCAACTTCAAAGAAAGCGGCTATCGCAGCTTTCATATGATTATCGAGTACCCGGTGCAAACTGCCCTGGGACAAAGAAAGTTCTTGCCGAAATCCAGGTCCGCACATTGGCCATGAACTTCTGGGCGACGATTGAGCATTCGCTCAGCTACAAGTACCGGGAAAGCCTTCCGGATGATATCCGGGCACGGCTGAAGAAGGCCGGAGAAGCAGCCAACACGCTGGATACGGAGATGTCGAGCATCCGCGAGGATATTTTGGAGGCACAGCGCAAGTTCGAGGATGACTCGAATATTACGACGCAGGTGCTGAATGCGATTCACAAGCTGTATTTCTTTCATCTGGTTAATGAGGCGATTGCATTTCAGAGGGTTTAACGTGATTTGGCAAAATCACGACATGGATGCGATGAAGGTACTGCTCGACGAGGTCAAAGAGCTGCTCTCCGAAGCGAAGAAGAAAGTAAACGAACATGAGTTATGAACCGTTATACGTAGCTTACCTGGTATATTTCAACCGCGATCAGGATTATTTCGAATGTCATGAGGTGCTTGAAGAGCTGTGGCTTGAGCAGGACCGCGATCCAAGATATAAGGGACTGCTGCAAGTGGCTGTGGGGCTCTTTCATTTTCGGAACAACAATGTAAGAGGAGCGTACAAGATGTTCACCAGCGCCGTATCCCGGCTTGAGGTGTATCCTGAGGATGAACTGGGAATCTCCCTTGGGAAGCTGGTGAGTGAGGTGCGCCGTTATGCCAAGCAGCTGTCGTCCTATGACGCTCATCCTTTTCCCTATAGGGATCTGACCATAGAAATTGGGGATACTGAGCTTAGGAAGGCGGTTGAGATGGCTTCGGAGAATATAAAACCCAACATTCCGCAGCGGCGAAAGCCGGAACGGTCACATTCCCATTGAATGGGAAGTGCCAAGGGGAAACAAGGTGAAAAGAGCTGCCCGTCTGTAGAGTGATCTACTCCGGGCAGCTCTTTTACGCGGAAATGCAGCGATCAGGATTCGGTGCCTTTGTATTTGTTATCGATGAACTCTTTGATCTCCTCGACGGATTTTCCTTCATCATGAAGCCGCTTGGCATCCTGCAGCTCGGTCAGACAGATGCCGCATTGGGCGCCATGGTCCGTCCATTTGACTTCGCCGTCCTTGCTCTCGGCGATGAAGCAGCGGTGGAGGGAATCGTGATAGCCATTTCCTCATCCATACAGCCACAATAACATTTGATATCCTTGATGATGTCCTCTAATTCGGCGACCGTGGCATAGGTTGCTTGCGTATTGTCGGTATAACTCGACAGGAATTCCGGCATGACCGTCAGGCTCGCAGTTGTCTCGTATCGTTCAGAATCGGCGCCGTGCTGATGCCCCACAGCGGATTCTTTGCCGCCGCAAGCGGTAAGCAGCATGCCTGAAATGACGAAGGTAAAGAGTATAGCGCGAGTGCGGTTCATGGCGTCACGCTCCCCTTGTATTTATCAAGGAATTGCTTGAAGTCATCCACCGAGTAGCCTTCACTGGAACCCTCCGGCTTCAATCCGCCAATCATGCGTTCTTTCTCCACACCGTTCTCATAGTAGACAAGCGTTGGGGTGAACTCAATGTTGTATTCCCTCCAGCCTTCCTGGTACTCACGGAGGTTATACTGGTGCATCGTAATGCGGCATCATCTGCCAAAGGCATCAATTCCGGGGTTGTTGCCCGGCAGTGCGGACAGTCGGAAGCAAAGAAGTATACGAAAAAGTTCTCTTTGTTGTCTACCTTGCTCTTCAGCTGATCCGGCAAAATAATTTGCTGGTAGTTCGGATCATTAAGGAGTTCCTGCGTGGCCGGGTTCAGGCTGGAGACCTTCTTACCGCCATACAATTCGCTTGCTTCTCCTTGACCGTTCAGGAAAAAGAGTGCAGCGACCAATACAATGAAGACTCCGCCAAAGGCGTATAACGCGGTGTATTTATTCTTTTTTGCGGTTCATGGATCCACCCCTAATGATTAATAATAACAAGGACTTGTCCTTTTAATGTAGTTTATTATACAATATTAAAAGTCGGAGCGGAACATGCGAAAGTCCGCTTCGGTAATGCGAAAATATCATTTAAACCGATACGATACAGAACAGGTAGGTACTTAGTATGGCATTACGTCTGCCTTCGCCGTTTCTGGCGAAGATGAAATCGCTGCTTGGCGAAAACTATGACAATTTTATGAAGTCGTATGAACAGCTTCCGTATGCAGGCATTCGGGTCAATACGCTGAAGATCAGCAGAGAGGAATTCCTGAAGGTATCGCCCTTTGAGCTGGAGCCCATTCCCTGGTGTTCTACCTATTTTTATATTCGGGATGGGGAACGCCCGGGACGGCACCCTTACTATCATGCAGGGCTTTATTATATACAGGAGCCCAGCGCCATGGCGCTTATTGAATTGCTGGGCGTTGCCCCTGGGGATATCGTGCTGGATCTGTGCGCAGCCCCTGGCGGCAAATCCACGCAAATTGCGGCCAAGCTGAAGGGGAGGGAGTACTGGTCAGCAATGATCTTCATCCCGACCGGACGAAGGCGCTGGCCAAAAACCTGGAAATGTACGGCGTCCGGAACGCCGTCGTTCTTAATGAGGACCCGGAGCGGATTGCCGGGGCTTTCCCCGATTTTTCACGAAAATATTAATTGATGCTCCCTGCTCCGGCGAAGGAATGTTCCGTAAAGACGAATCCATGCTGAAGTATTGGGAAGAATCGTCTCCCCTTAAATTTGCAGAGATGCAGCGGGAAATCTTGACGTCGGCTGCAAAATGCTTACGCCTGGAGGTCGGCTCGTGTATTCCACCTGCACCTTCTCACCGGAGGAGAATGAGGGGATGATTGCGGAGTTTCTGAACAACCATCAGGATTTTCGCTTAGTCCCAGTGGAGCATTCGGACTATTTCTCCCCGGGTGAAACCAAGTGGCTGACAGGACAAGGGCACGTGGGGGACGACGTACTGATACAGCTGACCGGAACGGCCAGGTTGTGGCCGCATAAGGTGAAGGGTGAAGGGCATTTTATGGCTGTGCTTCAGCGGGAGGGCGAGCAGACTTCAGGGGATGACGAATCGAAACGGGCTGCCTTGATGCTGCAGGACCATTCGAACGACGGGACGCTTGCCGTCTCCTCCCGAACTGATAAACCGCGCGAGCGCAAAGGGAAACTGTCACTCCGGGAAGAAAAGATGGGACAATCCGGGAAAAACAGTAAAAGCGGTAAAAGTGCTGCTCGTCAGCAGACATCACGCCGGGGCAGTGGGGATCGTCAGGCGGATTACATCTCAATCGATCCGTTTTATGACTTTATCCGCGAGCAGCTGCATGGAAGTCTGTCAGGATACCCTGTGTTGTATGGAAACCACGTGTATATATCTTCGCTGCCGGAAGATCGGCTGAAGCAGCTGAAGGTGATCCGTCCTGGATGGTATATGGGACAACTGAAGAATGAACGGTTCGTGCCCGGTCATCCCCTGGCGACGGCGCTTCATCCGGAGGAGGCTGCAAGATATGTGAGTCTGTCCTCCGAGGACGGGGAAGCGGTACGTTATTTGAAAGGCGAAACCCTGTCAATCTCTGAGGAGCGCGTGGTATGCCGTCAGGGTGCTGAAGCTAAGGGTTATGTGTTAGTCTGTATAGACGGGTACTCAGCGGGATGGGGCAAATGGCAGGCAGGCATGCTGAAGAATGAGTATCCGGCAGGTTGGAGGTGGACATCGGTATGAGTACAAAGGGAAGAACAACGCAAAGATTGGACAAGGTGCTCTCTAATCTGGGTTTCGGCTCACGTGCCGAGCTGAAGAAAATGGCCAAACAAGGAAGCATTGTTGTTAATGGCACGGTGATGAAAGATCCCGGCAAACATGTTGATCCTTATACGGACATCATTGAGTTTGAGGGTGAGACCATTCAATACCGGGAATACGTGTATATAATGCTGCACAAACCTCCGGGTGTCGTTTCGGCAACAGAAGACCTTCGGGATCGAACGGTGCTGGATCTTCTGGACAAGGATTATCTTGTCTTCGAGCCGTTCCCGGTGGGCAGACTGGATAAGGATACGGAAGGACTGCTGCTGCTGACAAACGACGGTAAATTGGCCCATGAACTGCTGTCACCGCGAAAGCATATCCCCAAAACCTATGAAGCGATTGTAGAAGGCCGCGTCGGGGAAGAAGATGCCCGGCTGTTTGCTGCGGGGGTCACCCTGGATGACGGGTATGCTACCATGCCAGCGGAGCTGGTGATCCATTCCCATGAGGAACGGGATGACGGAGTCATTCTGTCGCGCATCTCGCTGACGATTCATGAGGGGAAATTTCATCAGGTAAAGCGGATGTTCGAGGCGGTCGGCAAGAAGGTCGTGTATCTCAAAAGAGTCAGCATGGGTGAGCTTCGACTGGATAAAAGTCTCGAGATCGGGACATATCGGGAGCTGACCGAAGAAGAGCTGGCTTTGATTGGAAGAACAGCGTCATTATAGAGAAATAGATATTTAAAAGGATGGATGGAGAATGGCATACAAGTTGGTGGCACTGGATGTTGACGGAACGCTGCTGAACGATGATCATGAAATTACGGAAAAACCAGAAACACCGTCATGGAAGCTGCAAAACAAGGGGTAGAAATTGTACTGTGCACAGGAAGAGGTCCGCTGAATTCGATTCCTTTTATGAAAAGTATGGGTCTTGGCGGTTATGTTATCAGTCATAACGGCGCGGCAACGGTCGAAGTGGAGACCCAGAAGATTGTGCATCAGTTCGGCATGGATCCCCTTCAGCTCGAGCCCTTCATGAAATACTGCCGTGAGCATGGCGTGCATTTTGACGTGAATACTGCATTTGAGATGTATGTGGACCAAGTGGAGGAGCTTGCTGGCCCTGTTCGGTTTATGTATGAAAACTACTTGATGCTGCCAAGCAACCTCCCGGCATGGGAGGAGCTGTCGGGCCCGGTGGTGAAACTTACGGCTTTCGGCGAGTCGGCCGATATGGACCGGGTTTACGCGGATTGGAGCAAGTGGAACCTTCCACTCAACATGCTGCGAAGCGGGGAGTTCTTTATCGATCTCATGCATCGTGATGCATCCAAAGGAAATGCGCTGAAGCAGCTGACAGCCAATAGAGGTTATCAACAGGAAGAGGTGCTTGCCATCGGCAATTACTTTAATGATATCACGATGCTGACTTTTGCCGGGATGGGTATTGCGATGGATAATTCTCCTGTGGAAGTAAAGGCTGCTGCCAATGCGGTGACGACTTCAAATAACGAGGATGGCGTACACGAAGCGCTGGTAAAATACTGCTTGTCATAAATCGAATAGGCTAAACAATGAACCCCGCCACAGACACTTGAATCAAGTGCCTGTGGCGGGGTTTTTGTGTGGAATGGGTCTCTTCACAGAGTCCATTCGGAACCGAATGTCATGCATATCCTTCCAAATTTGGATTGACACCATAATGTTGGCATGCTATTTTTATAAATGAAAATGATAATCATTATCAATTATTTCGAGATGGAGAATACATCTGTTCATCGATTTGATCCAAGGGAGGCTGCTCATGCGTACAGAAGAAGAGCTGAAAATAGAAGATTACATGTTGGATTCGGACCGGAATGGAAAAACCAGCCTGGTTGAGATTAAGGAATATATAGATCGTCATTATAACGAAGCGTTATCCATTTCCCAATTGGCGCAGATGGCTAATATTTGTCCTAAATATTTTGTGGATCTGTTCAAGAAGACCTTTGGTCAGACGACCATTGATTACTTGACCGATGTGCGTATTAATCACGCGAAGCGCCATTTGGTTGAATCCGACGATCGGCTAAGAGATATTGCGCTGAAGGTCGGTTATAAGGATGAATTCTACTTCAGTCGTAAATTCAAGAAGAAGGTGGGCATGTCCCCGACGGAGTATGTCAGAAGTTCAAGACAGCTGATTGCGGCCTGCTCTTCGTCCATCATTGGGCAGCTGGTGGCACTGAATGTCATACCCGCGGCCGCGCCTCTTGACGCCAAGTGGACCCCGTACTACTACAATGCCTACAACTCGGAGATCAAGTCCCGGCTGAAACTTACGTCCCCCTACCCGGATAGCCGATTCGAAGAGAATATCGAGCAGTTATTTCGCGCAAAGCCTGATGTCATTATCGGTATGGATCATCTTGGTCCAGACAATATCAGCAAGCTGAAGCATATTGCTCCTACCTTGATCGTTTCATCCCGTGCAGGATGGAGGGATCAGCTTAGGACAATCGCCGCTTTTTTGAGCAAAGAAGAACAGGGGCATTATGGATCGAGCAGTATGAACAGAGAGTCCGGTATGCACGCTCGCAAATGCGGCAAGTGGTTGGAAAAGAGAAAGTCATCGCGCTGCGGATATACGGCTCGAACCTCTATATATATGGTAACCGGGGGCTTGGGGAAGTGCTGTATCAGGATTTGCAGCTGATTGCTCCCTGCGCTTTGGATGCCAACCATAATCAGCCGATTTCGCTGGATGATCTGCTGGAGTGCAATCCTGACCGGATCCTGATTGCGGTATGCCCTGAAGCCGCCTCTCGCCGCAGTTGGCTTGCGCTTCAGTATTCTGCCAAATGGCACAAACTCAGAGCCGTCGCTCAAGGTGGTGTATATATGATCTCGTCCGATCCCTGGTTTGAATATTCTGCGCTTGCGGTTACGAGAATGCTGGACGAGGCTCTGCTGCTGTTTACAGGAGATAGTCCAAATGGAGTTCTGGATAAAAGCCATGGTGAATCTTTTGCCACATAATATATACTCGACTTAATTGAGAATCATTATCACAGGAGGAGATTGATTGTGGCAAAACGTGTGAACCGTGTAGAGGGTAGTTGGAGAATCAAAATATCAGCACTTGTGTGCTGTGTACTCGTCATAGGCTTGCTGTCAGGCTGTGGGGGCGATTCCGGGACAGCGGATGGTGATCAGCAGGCAACAAAGAATGCAGCGACTGAAGTCTCTAATGCAGGAGAAGGCGGCGACAAATCGACAGAGGAAACGCAGACGCCTGATGAGGTGGCAGCTGCAGGGGAGGAACGGACGGTTACGGATGAACTTGGGCATGAAGTTAAAATTCCGGCCGACGTGAGTAAAGTATTCGCACCTAATATGGAGGATTCATTGTTGAAGCTGGGTGTGAAGCCTGTTGCACAGTGGGCTAACGGCAAGATCGGACATGCCTATTTGCAGGAGGAGCTGAATGGCATCCCTCTGATTGATTTTTCAGGAGGCTTGCCTTCACCGGAAGCGTTAATGTCCTATGAGCCGGATCTTATCGTACTGCATACAGAAACTTACGCAGCGGATGGAACTTATGAGAAATATGCCAAAATCGCACCGACGTATGTGTTTAAGAATGCCTCCGGCAATGTTGAGAAGTCTCTGGCAACGCTGGGGGTTCTGCTGGGGAAAGCTCCAGAGGCTGACGAAGCCCTGGCCAACTATAGGCAAAAAGCAAGCGAAGCGAAAGATAAGCTCAGTCAGGTGGTTGGGGACAAGAAGGTTGCCATTATTCGTTTTGCACCTAGAGGTGTCAGTCTGATGGGCGGAAATTATCTGTGCGGGTTCGTTATTCATCAGGATCTAGGGCTTGGCAAGTCCAAGCTTGTCGAGAACGAAAATGCGGCTAACATCTCATTAGAGATCCTTCCTCAGCTGGATGCGGACTATGTTTTTGTAATTAACGCTTATGATCAAGGAACCGAGCGCATGAAGGAAATGACGGAAAGCCAGATCTGGAAGAGCATGCCTGCTGTCAAGAATGGGCAGGTGTATGAAGCAAATAACGCTTACTGGCTTGGAAGTGGCCTCATTGCATACGAGAAAATCGTAGACGATGTCGTTCGCTCCATTACGGGTCAATAGGGAGGGCATCATGAGCAATCCTATACTCCATCTGGATATGATGCGTCGCAGTGTCGAGCTGCCAAATGCAGAGCATTGGGTAAAACAGTCGAGTGCAGGGCATCGCCGCTATCGGATCATGGCCGCACAGCCGATGGGGCAGGCTCCTCCGGCAGGGTATCCAGTTATTTATTTGTTAGACGGCAACAGCGTGTTCCATACGATGGTCGAAACCCTGCGTCTGCAGTGTCATCGGCCGGATAAAACGGGAATTCTGCCTGCTGTCATCGTCGGTATCGGTTATGAGACGGAGGGGCAGTACGCCCCGGACCGGTTCTATGATTACACGCCTTTTCCCAATACGAAATTCAGGAACAAGTTTGATGGCAACTCGGTACCGGAACAGGGGGAGCGGCTGAATTCCTGCAATTTATGGAGGAGGACGTGAAGCCGCAGATCGAAAGCGAGTTTAACATTGACCGTAATCGCCAGGCGATATTCGGCCATTCACTTGGCGGATTGTTCACGCTGTATGCCATGTTCAGCAAACCGCAGGCATTCAGATATTACATTGCAGGGAGCCCTTCCATTCATTGGAATCAGGAGTATCTGCGTGAGATGGAACAGCGCTTTACCGAGCGTGTGAAGGAAGATCCGCTCCAGGTGCGGCTGATGCTTGGCGCGGGGAACTGGAGAGGTCTCATGTGACTGGCAATTGCATAAGCGCTTGTCAGCTCGCTGAACGCTTGGCTCCTCTGTCGGGATACGGCATTCATGCTGAATTTAAGGAGTTTGAGAGCGAAGGGCATCTCTCTGTGCTGCCCGTCCTCATAAGCAAAGCCTTGAGGTTTGCGCTCAATCCTGATGACTAAGGAGTTGAATGATATGGAGTATGCAGGTATCCGAGGAAAAGTGGCACTCGTGACCGGGGCTGCCCAAGGTATTGGGGAGGCGGTGGCACGAGCTCTCGCTCAGCAAGGAGCCATTGTGGCGGCTTGCGATCAGAAGGAGGCTGAGCTGATCAGCCTCGCCGCTGATTTAAGCCAATCGGATGCGCTAGCAGCCGCTTATCAAGTCGATGTCGGTCACAGCGCCGATGTCGAAGCCGCTGTTGAGCGAATCGAGAGCGAGCTTGGTCCGATTGATATTCTCGTTAATGTCGCGGGTGTGCTGCGAATCGGCGGGATTGATTCACTGGATGACGAGGATTGGCAGACGCATTTTAACGTCAATACAAACGGCGTGTTCTACACGTCGCGTTCCGTTGTGCGGCGTATGGCGAGACGCAATAGAGGGGCTATCATAACGGTCGGATCGAATGCGTCCAAAGTTCCGCGTGCACAGATGTCTGCCTATGCTTCCTCCAAGGCAGCATCGACCATGTTCACGAAATGTTTGGCACTCGAATATGCCCGTCATCACATCCGATGCAATGTCGTTTCTCCCGGCTCTACCGATACAGAGATGCAGCGTTTGTTATGGAGGGGCGGTCAAGGGGCAGAGTCTGTCATTGAGGGTTCGCTTGAATCCTTTCGTGTCGGCATACCGCTGGGCAAAATCGCACTTCCTTCCGATATTGCGGATGCTGTTCTGTTTCTGGTATCCGATCAGGCAGGACATATTACGATGCAGGATTTGTGCGTAGATGGCGGTGCGATTTTGGGCTGCTGAGGATTCTCGGAATGTACGAGATTCCAAATAAAAAATATGGGTAGGCTCATAAGCAGAGAGGAGACTGTAATGTTACGCTATGATGCTCCAACCGCAGCCGAGGCTGCGAAACTTATGGAACTATATCGGTCGGGTTCGTCTTTCTTCTTCTCATCGCCGCGCAAGACGTTATTAACGCATGGAGAGTATTCGAGGCTGTCGATCCCCTCGGGAAACGACAACAGGTCGCTGCCGGAACGTGTAGCGGAGCTGCTGGGAGCAGCGAAGCAAGCGGGACGAACGGAAGCCGTGGTTGTAGGTGCCATTCCTTTTAACACATTGCAACTGGCAAACCTGTTTATCCCCCTTACAGCACAGTGGTATGACTCACTTCAATTCACAACGGGAGAAGCACCCGAAAGACCGCAAATTTCCGGTTATGAAGTACAGCCTGTTCCGGGACCCACGCAATTCAAGCAAGGCGTGGACCGTGTGCTGGAGCTGATCCGGCAAGATGTACTCCAGAAAGCCGTGCTTTCCCGAACATTATACATCCATCTTCCCCAGGCCTTGCAAATTCCTCAAATCTTGTATCACTTAGCATATTATCACGCTCATGGTTATACCTTTGCGGTTCCATTGCTGCCGGAATTATCGCTCTCCACCAGTCCTGATGCCATTGCATCGACACGAACGCTATTCGGTGCAAGTCCCGAGCTGCTCGTTACGAAGAAGGGGCTCCGGATTCAAGCTAATCCATTGGGCTCTGCAGCGCGCAGTGAGGATCCGCTTGAAGATGAGCGGCGGGCGGCGGCGCTGCTGTCCTCCGTGAAGGACAGATACGAGCATGCGGTTGTCATTGATGCGGTGGCAGCTGCTTTACAGCCTTATTGCAGCAAGCTGGACGTTCCCCCAGGCCCTTCGCTTATACAGACGAAGGCCATGTGGCATCTGTCTACTGAAATCAACGGCGTGCTGAAGGATGATGCGGTGACGTCACTGGATCTTGCCCTGGCAATGCATCCGACACCAGCGATATGCGGTACGCCCAGCGATGCGGCCCGGAATGTCATTCAAGAGATCGAGCCGTTTGATCGCGGCTTCTATTCGGGAGCCGTGGGCTGGTTGGATGCAAACGGGGACGGAGAGTGGGCTGTCACGATTCGCTGTGCGGAAACGGAAGGGCAATTCATGCGGGTATTTGCGGGGGCATTGTGACAGGCTCAGATGCAGATGCAGAGCTGGCCGAGACGTCAGCTAAATTCCGCACGATCCTGGCTGCTATGGGCTTGAACGAACAACAACCGATGACTCTGAAGGAGGAATAAGCCATGTTGGCAGGATGGAGGGCTTGGCCTGAGGAATTTGCGAACCGTTATCGCGCGGAAGGATGCTGGCAGGGAGAAACCTTCGGACAGCTGCTGCGGAAGCGGGCCGCAGCAGACGGGGAACGGATCGCAGTCGTGAGCGGTGATCAGCGGATCAGTTATGCGGAGCTGGACCATCGAGTGGACCGTTTGGCTGTGGTTTTCTTAAACTCGGAATTAAGGCCGAGGATCGAATTATCGTTCAGCTCCCGAATATAGCGCAATTTTTCGATACGATATTCGCGCTGTTCCGGATCGGGGCGCTGCCCGTCTTTGCTTTGCCTGTTCATCGCAGGAGCGAAATCGTCTATTTATGCGGGTTCAGCGAGGCGGCTGCCTATATCATTACAGACAAGGACTCGGGATTTGATTACCGGGAATTAGCGTCTCAAGTCCAAGCATCGGTCCCATCGCTTCGTCATGTCATCGTGGCAGGCGACCCGGGTTCGGGGGCATTTACCTCCCTGGACGATTTGTATATAGATGCCGTGAACGAAGTGTACGACCTATTAGACGCGCAGGGTCCTGATTCTGGCGACGTTGCATTCTTGCAGCTGTCGGGAGGAACGACCGGGCTTCCAAAGCTCATTCCGCGCACGCATGACGATTATATATACAGCCTGCGCGTTAGTGCGGAAGTATGTGCTCTCCATAAGGAGAGCGTCTACTTGGCCGTACTTCCGGCCGCCCATAATTTTCCGCTCAGCTCGCCGGGCGTGCTGGGGACATTGTATGCGGGAGGTTGCGTGGTGCTTGCCCGTTCAGCCAGTCCCGATGTCGCATTTCCTCTAATAAGATCAGAGGCAGTGACGATTACGGCTGTCGTTCCGCCACTGGCCTTGATCTGGCTTGAGGCGGCTCAATCCCGTCATTATGATCTGTCTCATCTGCAGGTGCTGCAGGTTGGCGGGGCCAAATTCAGTGCCGAGGCAGCCAAGCGGGTGAAAAGGGTCCTGGGCTGCACGTTACAGCAAGTATACGGAATGGCGGAAGGCTTGGTGAATTATACCAGGCTGGATGATCCTGAAGAAATCACGGTGAATACACAGGGGCGACCGATGTCGCCGTTCGATGAAGTGCGGTTGGTCGATGAGGATGATGTTGAGGTACCTCCCGGTGAGGTAGGGGAGCTGCTGACACGAGGACCCTATACCATTCGCGGTTATTATAAAGCGGATAAGCATAATGAGAGGGCATTTACGTCAGACGGCTTTTATCGTACGGGCGATCTTGCAAGCATGACGCCTTCCGGTTACTTGGTAATTGAAGGCCGTTCGAAGGATCAGATTAACCGCGGAGGCGATAAAGTAGCGGCAGAGGAGGTTGAGAATCATCTGCTTGCCCATCCGAACGTGCATGACGCAGCTGTGGTAGCCATGCCGGACGAGTTTCTTGGCGAGCGGACCTGTGCTTTTGTGATCGTGCATGATCCTGCCATCAGCGGTAATGAGCTGAAGGCTTTTCTTAGAAAAAGAGGGCTGGCCGCATATAAAATCCCCGATCGGGTGGAGTTTATGGAATCCTTCCCCCACACCGGGGTAGGCAAAGTGAGCAAAAAGAGTCTGCGTGAACTTGCGGCACAACAGCAGGATGAACGGGTGAACGTTTCAAAATAAACGAGAATAGAGGAGATAGGATGGCACTTCCTAAGATATTACCTTATCCAATGCCTGTGGAGACAGATTTGCCGAAGAACAAGGTGACGTGGACGGCGGACCCGAGTCGTGCCGTGCTGCTCATCCACGATATGCAGCAATATTTCGTTGATGCATTTACACCTGATCAATCTCCTGTTGTGGAGTTGATCGCCAATATTCAGAAGCTGCGTCTTTACTGTACAGAGCTGGAGATTCCGGTTATCTATTCCGCACAGCCTGGCGGCCAGGCACCCGAGCAGCGCGGCCTGCTGCAGGATTTCTGGGGGTCCGGCATCGATGACGGACCCTATCAGAAAAAGTTCGTTGATGCGGTTGCGCCTGCTGAACAAGATATGCTCCTAACCAAATGGAGATACAGCGCATTCCAAAAACGAATTTGCTGGAGATTTTGCGCGAGCAAGGAGAGACCAGTTGATGATATGCGGCATCTATGCGCATATTGGCTGCTTGTTGACTGCCAGCGAGGCCTTCATGAAGGATATTCAGCCCTTCTTCATTGCGGATGCGCTTGCGGATTTCTCGGAAGAGAAGCATCATCTGGCGCTTACCTACGCTGCAGAACGATGCGCTGTAACACTGACGACGGAACACCTTGTCACCTCGCTGACCCAAGCATACAGGCCCGAGCCTGAGGGGTTGGATCGTTCGGCGGAGGAATGGATGAAAGGGCTGCTGTGGAAGAACAACCCCCGCTGACACTGCAAAGACTTCGAGATGAAGTAGCAGCCCTATTACAGGAGCAGTCGGCTAATCTGGGCGAAACCGACAATCTGATCGAATACTGGGGACTGGATTCCATTCGAATTATGAGTTTGACCGAGCGTTTGCGTCGCGACGGCATCGATATCAGCTTTGTGGAATTAGCTGAACATCCCACACTGGCCGATTGGTGGAAGCTGCTCTCAATCAAGATGAGTGTGTCGCCGCCTAATTATGATTACTATACGGTATAGAGGAGGGGATTTATATGCTTGAGGAGAAGAGGGGCGCTGGTCTCTGTCCGGAGCTCAGCTGGGTATTTGGTTTGCGCAGCAGCTTGATCCAGACAACCCGATATTCAACACAGCGGAATGCATTGAGATACGCGGACCTGTAGATCAGACTCTATTCGAAACGGCTGTACGACAAGCGGTGGGGAGGCGGAAGCCTTACACGTTCGCTTCGGTGAAGATGCGGACGGTCCTTGGCAGTATATCGTTCCTTCCCCGGAGTGGCAGCTTCAGGTTATCGATGTCAGCGGGCAGGATGACCCGGTTCAGGCTGCCCAATGTTGGATGGAGCACGATCTTGCCCAGGTTGTAGATCTGAGCCGAGGGCCGTTGTTCACGGAGGCACTGCTCAAGCTGGCATCCGATCGCTACTATTGGTATCAGCGCATTCATCATATCGTGATCGACGGTTTCGGCGTATCGCTGCTGTTAAAAAAGTTGCCCAGGTTTATACGGCATTAGCAGGCGGTGGATATTCTGAACCAGCTGCTTTTGGCCCATTTCGTACGATCCTGGAAGAAGATACGGCTTATCGCATGTCCCAACAGGTCGAGGCGGATCGTCAGTTCTGGCTGAAGCGCTTTGCTGATGAACCGGAGGTTGTCAGTTTAGGCGGCCACGCCCAGCGGTCTGCACGGAGCTTCCTGCGCCGATCTGCGCACCTTCCCGAATCTGCGCTGCAGCGCTGGCAGTCAACCGCCCAAGCAACAGGGACAAGCTGGCCGGACGTCGTTGCAGCTGCAGCGGCTCTGTACGTACATCGTATAACAGGGGCAAATGAGGTTGTGCTTGGCTTGGGTCATGTGTCGACTAGGCTCAGCCTCGATCCGTGTTCCAGGCATGATGATGAATTTGCTGCCGCTTCGCGTGTTTGTACGGCCCGATATGAGTCTGATGGAGCTGCTGCAGCAGGTCGCAGCAGAGATTCGCGACATCAAGCGTCATCAACGCTACAGGCATCAGGACATTCGACGTGATCTCAAGCTGCTGGGGATAACCGCAGGCTGTTCGGGCCGATGGTGAATGTGATGCCCTTTGTAGAGGATTTAAATTTTGGAGGATACGGCGGCAGTGTCCGCAATCTTGGCTCCGGTCCCGTGGATGATCTGTCATTGAACGTGTATGGTAGCATGGATGGGAACGGGCTGAGGATGGATATGGATGCCAATCCGTCCATTTACAGCGAAGAGGAGTTAGAGTCCCATTTACACCGCTATTTGTATCTGCTTGATAGTCTTGCAGACGCTGAACTACTGATCCTGTCGGAGGCTTGTCGATTATCCTGCCAGAAGAACGGGACAGAGTGCTCCTGGAGTGGAATGATACAGCGCGTCCATTACCGAGGCTAAGTGTACCGGAATTGTTCGAAATGCAGGCCGCACGCACCCCGAAGGCGGAGGCGGTCGTATGTGAAGCGTTAACGCTTCGTTACGAGGAGCTGAACAGGGACGCTAATCGCCTGGCTCATATGCTTATTGCTCGCGGTGTAGGTCCTGACCGAATCGTTGCCCTATCGCTGCCGCGTTCTCTGGATATGGTTGTTGCGATTCTGGCTGTGCATAAGGCCGGAGCGGCCTATTTGCCGATAGATCCGGATTATCCGTCCGAACGGATCGCTTACATGCTTGAAGATGCGAAGCCGATGTGTCTGATTACGGCACAGGAGCTGGCTGAGGATTTTGGCAAAATGATAAGAACAGAAGCCATTGTAGCGTTGGATGCACCTACCACCCTCCATGATCTGGAGCGACAGGCCGTTCATAATCCCGGAGATGACGACCGCATTAGCTCGCTGTTGCCGCTTCACCCTTCCTACGTCATCTACACCTCCGGTTCGACAGGGCGCCCCAAAGGGGTGATGCTCACTTTTGAAGGACTTGCCAATCTACTTCTGGATATGCAGGAGCACATTGAGATCGGTGAACAGGATCGCCTCCTGTCGGTTACTACAATTTCCTTCGATATCTCGGTGATGGAGGTGCTCCTGCCGCTGACATGCGGCTCGACACTCGACATTGTCATGAGGGATACCATTCTCGACGCACTCTTATTCGCAGAATCCATGAGACGGGCGCTACCATTATGCAGGCTACTCCGACGTTATGGCAGTCGATTGTTGCTTGCCGTCCCGGGAAGTTTAAGGGGCTGAAAGTCATTACAGGCGGCGAAGCCCTGCCGGTTGGACTTAAGCTTGCGCTTCAGGAACTGAACTGCGAAGTGAATAATCAGTATGGCCCGACCGAAACGACGATTTATTCAACGGCTGCCAAGCTTGACCATGAACGCGAGAAGCCATCCATAGGGGGCGATCTGGAACACGAGGTTATATGTGCTCGATAGGTCACTCTCTCCGGCACCTCCTGGCGTAGCTGGCGAGCTGTACATTGCAGGATCCGGACTGGGCCGGGGCTACTTGGGCCGACCCGACCTGACCGCAGAACGGTTTGTGGCCGATCCCTTCGGTCCACCCGGATCCCGAATGTATAGAACAGGCGACCTCGCCAGATGGCTGCCGAACGGCTGGATTGATTATTTGGGGCGTGCCGATCATCAGATCAAGCTGCGCGGATTCCGTATCGAGACCGGAGAGATTGAGTCTGTGCTTGTCACTCATCCGGATGTGGAGCAGGCTGCCGTCATCGTTCGCGAGGATCGTGCAGGTGATCGTTACTAGTTGCTTACATCGTACCTAAGCATTATCAGCTTCATCTGGTTTGATAGATACAGCAGAACTGCGGCGCTACGCCTCCCTGAAACTGGCCGAATATATGGTGCCGTCTGTCATCGTAAGACTTGAGACCATGCCGTTAACTCCGAATAAGAAGGTGGATCGTAAAGCGCTGCCTGTGCCCGATCATCATGCGGCGATTGGCCGTGTGCCGCGAACTCCGCAAGAGGAAATGCTCTGCAGAATTTTGCTGAGGTGCTTGGCTTGCCCCGGGTAACGATAGATGATGATTTCTTCGCGCTTGGCGGTCACTCCTTGCTTGGTAGGGTGATGGTTCGTGTCCGCGAGGCTTTCGGCGTAGAGCTGAGCATCGGAAGTTTGTTTGAAGCTTCAACAGCAGCGAGTCTGGTGAAGCGGCTTGACCATGCACAAGAGGCAAGACATGCGGTTCGCCCGGCTGAGCGGTCAGAGCGTCTCCCGCTGTCGTTTGCCCAGCAGCGATTATGGTTCCTGTATCGACTGGAGGGGCCAAGCCCAACCTATAATATTCCGCTTGTGGCTCGCCTGTCGGGTACGCTGGATCTGGATGCATTGCAGTCGGCACTGGGGGATGTAGCCGCTCGGCATGAATCGCTGCGTACGATATACCCGGATGATCTGGGTGCTTCATATCAGTTTATCTTAGCCATTGAGGAGGCAAGGCCTGAGCTGATTGTATCCGAAATAAGCGAAGCAGATCTGCCTGAGCGGTTAGATGAGGCTGTCCGATACCGTTTCGAGTTAGCAAGCGAGATTTCCTTGCGCGTAGAGTTATTCAAGCTGGGTGATGATGAATATGTGCTTCTGCTGCTGCTGCATCATATTGCAGGAGATGGCTGGTCGCTAACCCCGTTAACACGGGATCTGTCCCACGCCTATGCGGCACGGTGCCAGAGGAGTACCCCTGGGTTGCCTCCGCTTCCAGTTCAATATGCAGACTATGCGATCTGGCAGGAAGAGCTGCTTGGCAGCTCAGGAGACGAGAGCAGTCTGATCAATCGCCAGCTGGATTATTGGAGAGGCGCACTTCGCGGCTTGCCGGAGCAATTGGATCTGCCAACCGATTATCCAAGATAAGCAGTGGCCAGTTATCAGGGAGGAAGCGTGTCGTTTCCGATTACGCGCGAGCTGCATCAACAGTTAAATGCGCTGGGGCAGAACAACAGGGCTACTTTATTTATGATATTTCAGTCTGCCATGGCGGCACTGTTCACCAACCTCGGCGCGGGAACGGACATCCCGATTGGCAGTCCCGTCTCGGGCCGGAACGACGACAATTTGGACAACCTGATCGGCTTCTTCATTAATACGCTTGTGTTTCGTGTCGATACCTCAGATGATCCGTCATTCACTGAACTGCTGCAACGCGTACGGGAGATGAGCCTGGCTGCGTTCGAGCATCAGGACGTGCCGTTCGAACGCCTAGTAGAGGCACTGAACCCACCGCGTTCCCGGGCGCGGCACCCGCTCTTCCAGGTGATGCTGGTTCTGCAGAATACACCGGAAGCCTCGCTTGATCTGCCTGGAATTACGTCCAGCTTGCAGCTGCAAAGCGTGGGTACGGCGAAGTTTGACTTAACGTTCGAGTTGACCGAGCGCCGGGATGCAAACGGCGAGCCTGACGGATTGGACGGATGGATCGAATTCAGTACAGACTTGTTCAAACATAGTTCTGTGGAAGCGATGGCGGAACGGTTTGTGCGTGTGTTGGAGAGTGCTGTCATTGAACCAAGTAAATCAATCAGCAAACTTGATATTTTGACTGAACAAGAACGTGAGGAAATGAGACAGCAGTGGAGCACTCCGCTGCCTGTCTCGAAGCAGGCTACCATACCCCAGCAGTTTGAAGCACAGGTAGGCCGCTCGCCTCTTTCGACAGCCATCGTCTGTGATGGCGAATCGCTGAGTTATGAGGAGCTGAACGAGCGTGCGAACCAGCTTGCTCATATGTTAATCGCGTCAGGTGTCGGTACGGAACAGATTGTGGCTCTGGCACTCCCGCGTTCTATCGAAATGGTGATTGGTATTCTGGCTGCACTCAAGGCGGGAGCCGCATATCTGCCGCTGGATCCGGAATATCCGGCGGATCGACTGGCTTATATGATGGAGCATGCTTCTCCAGTATGTCTCCTGGCAAGTGTTCAGGTGATGGATCAGCTCCCGAATTCAGCAAGTGTGCAGCGTATTGTAATCGATGAGCCTGAGCAGGCTCTGCGACTGCAGCGCTATTCCAAGCAGAATCCAAGCGATCTTGAGCGACATAAGCCGCTTATGCCGCAAAGTGCGGCCTACATCATCTATACATCCGGATCTACGGGCAAGCCCAAGGGTGTGCTTGTACCGCATCAGAATGTCATCCGGTTATTTACGTCTACTGAGCATTGGTTTCATTTTGATGAGACGGATGTGTGGACTTTGTTCCACTCCTATGCCTTTGATTTCTCGGTATGGGAAATATGGGGACCGTTGTTGTACGGCGGGCGACTTGTAGTTGTTCCCCATACGATCAGCAGGTCGCCGGATGAAATGCTAAGCTTGCTGTCCCAAGAAGGCGTAACGGTGCTGAACCAGACTCCATCGGCGTTCTATCAATTGATACAGGCGGATCGGGAGCAACCGGAGACGGGAAGGAATTTGGCGCTAAGGTACGTTGTATTCGGCGGCGAGGCTTTGGAGCTTGGGCGGCTGGACGACTGGTACCAGCTTCATGCTGATGATGCCCCGCGCCTTGTTAATATGTACGGCATAACGGAGACGACCGTTCATGTCAGCTATTTGGAGCTGAACCGATATAGCGCGATGCCGGGAGCTAGCAGCCTCATCGGAGAATCCATCCCGGATCTTCGGGTATATGTGCTGGATTCCAAACTCCAGCCCGTTCCGTATGGCGTAAGCGAGATGTACGTCGCGGGGGCGGGGCTGGCACGTGGTTATTGGGGGCGTCCCGACTTGACAGCCGATCGGTTTGTTGCAGATCCTTATGGTCCCCCAGGTACGAGAATGTATCGGACCGGAGATTTGGCGAAGCGATTTGCCGATGGCACACTGGATTACTTGGGACGTTCTGATCATCAGGTCAAAATACGCGGCTTCCGCATTGAGTTAGGGAAATTGAATCGGTTCTGATACGCCATGCTGACGTCGCCCAGGTTGCCGTTATCGTGCGTGAAGATCAGCCCGGAGATAAACGGCTTGTCGCCTATGTCGTCAGCCATTCCAATGAGACGTCCTCGGGTGCAGAGCTGCGCCGTTATGCCGCTTCCCTGCTACCTGACTACATGGTTCCGTGGGCGATCCTATTCATGGACAAGCTGTCGCTTACGCCCAACGGCAAGCTGGATCGCAAGGGCTGCCAGCCCCGGATATAACGTCTGATGCAGACGGTCGTAATCCGAGAACTCCGCAGGAAGAAGTGTTATGCGAGTTGTTTGCCGAAATATTGGGTGCCAAGAGGGTTGGCATTGACGACAGCTTCTTTGAGCTCGGCGGCCATTCCTTGCTGGCCGTTCGATTGATCAGCCGCGTTCGTGAAGCGCTGGGGAAAGAATTAAGCATTGCAGCTTTGTTCGAAGCGCCCACGGTTGCGGGTCTTGTTGACAAGCTCGAGATGGGTGGCGGGAACAGCGCGCTGCAGGTCGTTCTTCCGCTTCGGACACACGGTAATCAAATCCCGCTGTTCTGTGTGCATCCGGCCGGGGATTGAGCTGGTGTTACGCCGCTTGATGAAGCATCTTGGCATGAACTATCCGATTTACGGCTTGCAGGCAAGGGGATCGCCCAAGCGGAGGAGCTGCCGCAATCTTTGGAAGAGATGACGGCAGATTATATCCGCCACATACGTTCCATTCAACCAACGGGACCTTACGCTGCTTGGCTGGTCCTTAGGCGGTAACGTCGCTCAGTCCATTGCGGTACAGCTGCAGGAAGCGGGCGAAGACATCGAGTTACTCGCCATACTGGACGCTTATCCCAGTCATTATTTGCCGATCAAGGATGATCCCGATGAAGACGAGGCTTTGACCGCGCTGCTCGCTCTTGGCGGTTTTGACAGGGAAAGTATTGAGGAGGGGCTCGGCGACACGCCATTAACCATTGCGACGGCGCTTGAATTATTGCGTAACGAGAGCAGTGCACTGGCATCCCTTGAAGAAGAAACGATGATGAATCTGAAAATGACCTATGAGAATTCGGTTCAATTGTTGAAGGCCTACGTTCCGAAGCGATTCGAGGGGGATATGTTATTCTTCCATTCCACCATTATTCCCGATTGGTTCGATCCCATTGATCCGGAGATGTGGAACCCTTATGTGGGCGGAGTGATCGAGCGGCATGATATCGAATGTAAGCATAAGGATTTATGCCAGCCGGGTCCGCTTGATTATATCGGCAAGTGTATTCTAGGCAAGCTGGAGGCAGCTGCACATCAAAAGCAGACAACTGATGACGGGAGGGAGCTAATTTATGACAAATCCTTTTGAACAAGCCGATGGCAAATATGTCGTATTGATGAATCATGAGGGACAATATTCGCTTTGGTAAGCTTTCGCGGCTATTCCGGATGGCTGGACTCAAGCGCTGGGGCTTAGCACACGAGAAGAGTGCATGACCTACATCAACGAAAACTGGGTCGATTTACGGCCGCGGAGTTTATATGCGAATGCCGGATCGGCACCGGAAAACAGGCCATGAGCCGTTGGATGAATCCGAAAAAGGTATTATGCATCGTCTATGTGGCAGCGATGTTTGTTGTTGCTATGAACGCCACCGTACTGAACGTTGCACTTCAGACGATCAGTCAGGAGCTTGATGTACCGCCAGCGGCTTCGGGTATTCTGAACGTCGGTTACTTGGTCAGCCTCGCCATCGTTCTGCCGATGGCGGGCTGGCTTGGCGACAAGTGGGGGACGAAGCGGACGTTTCTGCTGGCGCTGGCCATATTTACCGGAGCGTCCGCATTATGCAGTTTTGCCGACAGCTTAACGTCCCTGACGTTATTCAGGGTAATTCAAGGCATCGGCGGAGGTTTACTGACACCGGTCGGCATGGCGATGCTGTTCCGTACATTTCCTCCGCAGGAGCGTGCAAAAGTCTCCCGTTCACTCATTCTGCCGATTGCAATAGCACCAGCTATCGGACCGATTGTGAGCGGTTTGATGGTTGAGCATTTTACTTGGCGGTGGATCTTCTATGTGAATTTGCCAATTGGAATTCCAGCGCTATTGTTCGGGCTGTTCTGGTTGAAGGAACATAAAGAACCGAATGCGGGCAGATTGGACTTACCCGGTTTTCTTCTGTCCGCGCCGGGTCTTGCGCTGCTTATGTACGCGCTCAGCCAGGGACCGCTTCATGGATGGAATGCCCCGCGGGTATGGATCGCAGGACTGGCAGGCATGATATTGCTTGCTGCATTGGTCAAGGTAGAACTGAGCGTCAAGCAGCCGCTGCTGGATCTGCGACTGCTTGGCAACCGCTTGTTCCGAACGACGGGCTTCATTGCGATGTGCGCTTCCGCAGGGCTACTGGGCATGCTGTATGTATTCCCTTTAATGTATCAGAACGCATTGCATGTCTCAGCGCTGGAAACGGGGCTGACCACGTTCCCTGAAGCCATCGGTCTCATGATTGCCTCACAGCTCGTGCCCTGGACGTATCCCAGGCTTGGTCCGAGAAGCGTCATTATCATGGGACTCTTGGCAACGTCGCTTATCCTCATCCTGCTCAGCATGGTGGACGCAAACACAAATCCGTGGTTTATCCGCTGCTTGCTGTTTGGCGTGGGCATTTTCCTGGGCCAAACCGTCGGATCTGTACAGATTGCTGCCTTCGCTACCATTCCGCCAACCTCAATGGGGCGGGCTTCGACTTGGTTCACCGTGCAGAACAGGCTGGGCCCTGCAATCGGCTTGGCTGTGCTGTCTGGCATCCTGGCGGCTGTCGGTACGGGAAGTGTGAACGCAGCAGGGGACATGGAGCCGAATCTGATGGCTTACCGGGCGGCATTGCTTGGAGCAGCAGGATTCCTGCTCATCGGTGTCGGTTTTGCGTGCTGGATTCGGGATTCGGATGCCGCGGCTACGATTCGCAAGCCCGTTGCTTCGAAGTAGGTGAAAGAACAGGCATCTCCGGTTGAAAGTTAAAACAAGATAAAAGTATTTTAGGGTTAGTGATGTTAAGCTCGAGCAGATCGTGTGCAAATGTTAATGATGAGAGCGGCCTTGGTAAGTTGGACAAGGTGGCTTTTTATCATTTATTGTACATCGTATGGACTTCTCCTCATCCGCACGATGCGTGGTTTTGGGGCATGCTTGGATGGCTGTCGACCATTGTTACTCTTTCGATTCAAGAGATAAGATCAGCAAGCTATCTGCATAAAATCTTTAATTAAAGATTCTCTGACTTGACTTATAATCAGTTAACTGATAAATTGATAATAAGATAAAGCAACAGCAGCATGGAGGGGGATGGGATGATATGGCGATGAACTTGATGACTCGGGGAACTCGGTTACGATTATTTCTATCTGCCCAGAATGCAGCTAAAGCTTGCAGAAGCGGTAATCCATGCCCAAGGTAGGGCATGAGCTGGATTAGAAATTGCATATCCCTTAACCTCATGAAAGCTCGGATGCTGACTAAAGAATAAACGGTATACAAACAGTGGAATACGAAAATCATATGTTATCAATGTGAAAATTAAATCGTCCTAATATGTGCCATGACGCCGTGGCGGGCGTTACAGATCGGTGTCGTAATGGATATATATTTTTTACAACATCACTTAATTAGTTAATTGAAAGGGGTGGGAATTGTTATGCATCACATTCCGGGGCATCATCATATATCCATGCTCACGAAGAACGCTCCGTTAAATCATGAGTTTTATCATAAGAAATTGGGTTTGCGCAGAGTAAAGAAGACTGTCAATCAGGACAATCCTTCCATGTACCATTTGTTTTATGGGGATTTAACGGGAAGTGCCGGGACCGAGCTCTCCTTCTTCGAAATGCCTGCTGCAGGCAGAACGGTCCGCGGCACCAATGCGATTACGCAAATCGGGCTGCTTGTTCCCTCCTCAGATAGTCTGAAGTATTGGAAACAGCGGTTTGAACAATATGAAGTTACCCATGGTGACATGACCGAGTACGCAGGCAGAGAAGCACTTCCATTCGAGGATCCGGAAGGACTTCGCCTCATTCTTATTAACCATGACGGTGCCGAGGTAAGCTGGTTGGGCGGCCTGGGAAGATTCCACGGTTGAACAGGAGCACCGCATTCTGGGAATGGTAGGTTGAGATGACCGTACGCAATCTCGGAAAAATGGCGGCAACACTCACAGAAGTTCTTGGATATACCGAAGTTTCACGTTCGGAACATGAAGCGATATACCAGTCCGTTGAAGGGCAGGCGCTTGGTGAGATTGTAGTTAAGCAGCAGGATGGGCCAAGCGAAAAACCAGGACGGGGCAGCGTACACCATCTGGCGATCCGTGTAAACAACGAGGAGGAGCTCGCTTATTGGAATGAGGCTGTCATAGAACGAGGGTTCCAGTCGACGGGAATCATCGACCGCTTTTATTTCAAGAGTCTGTATTTTCGCGAAGCGAACGGCATCTTATTTGAAATCGCGACGGACGGACCGGGCTTCACAGCAGATTCCAGCGTAGAAGAGCTGGGCAAGCGGCTGGACCTGCCGCCATTCTTAGAGGGCAAACGTGCTGAAATTGAAGCAAAACTGACACCATTAGATTCATAAAGGAGGCACCACATCATGAAAGAATATCGTATTGATCCGGATAAAGGACTCGAAATCGGCATTTATTCCATCGGTGAGCATATGATCAATCCGCTGACCGGAACCCGCATTAGCGCTGAACAACGTATACATGAACTCATCGAGGCAGCGAAGCTGGCGGATGAAGCCGGATTGGACGTAGTTGCGGTTGGGGAAAGCCATCAGACTTATTTCACCACGCAAGCACATACGGTCATACTGGGCGCGATTGCCCAAGCAACAAAGAATATAAAAATCGCAAGCTCGGCCACGGTGCTGAGCACATCGGATCCGGTGCGTGTATATGAGGATTTTGCTACGCTTGACCTGATCTCGAAGGGTCGTGCCGAAATTGTAGCTTACCGCGGTTCACGCGTCGGGGCTTACAGCCTGCTAGGTTATGACGTGCGTGATTACGAGGAATTGTTTGAGGAAAAGATGGAGCTTCTGCTCAAAATCAATGCGGAAGAAACCGTAACCTGGGAGGGGCAGTTCCGTGCGCCGCTGAACCATGCGGCTATACTTCCGCAGCCTCAATCCGGAAGATTGCCGATCTGGCGCGCCGTCGGAGGACCGCCCGCGAGTGCAATCAAAGCAGGTTATGCCGGGGTTCCGATGATGCTGACCACGCTGGGCGGCCCGGCCAGGAACTTTAAGCTTGCGGTTGATGCGTACCGTGAAGCGCTGCAGCGCAGCGGATATGACCCTGCTCTGCTTCCGATAGCAACCACCTACTTGTTATATACGGCAGAGAACTCGCAGGATGCGCTTCGTGAATACTATCCGCATATTAATTCCGGCATGATGGCGCTCAAAGGCGGCGGTTATCCGAAGCAGCAATTCGCCCAGTCAACGGATCACCGCGATGCGCTGATGATCGGGAGTCCGCAGCAGATCATTGAGAAAATGCTCTATCAACATGAGCTGTACGGACAACAGCGCTTCTTGGCGCAGATCGACTTTGGCGGACTGCCATTTGATAAAATCGCCAAAAACATTGAGCTTATTGCTACGGTCATAGGCGATCCGAAAGCATACGGCTAAAACAAAGGAGAATATCGGATGAAAATCGTAGGAATCGCCTCGAACGTCGGCACCAAAACCAAAACGGCGATGGACTATACTTTGAATGCAGCCCGCGCTCAATATCCGAATGCTGAGATTACTTTGCTGGATTTGGCGGAATACACCATCGTGTTTGGGGATGGAAGGGATTATCGCGAGTATGATGGAGATACGAAATATGTGGCCGAAACGATTATGGAGGCAGACGCAATCATCATCGGAACGCCTACTTTCCAAGCTTCGATTCCGGCAACGCTTAAAAATATCTTTGACTTATTGCCAGTGAACGCATTTCGCGGCAAGGTGGTCAGCATGCTGGCGACAGCAGGATCAGCCCGGCATTTTCTGATGATAGAACAGCAGTTAAAGCCGATTCTGTCTTATATGAAGGCACATATCATACCAACTACGTGTTTATCGAGGAAAAGGATTTTCACCGCAATGAAATCGTAAATGACGATATTCTCTTTCGGATTGATCGGCTGGTGGAAGATACGGTAATGCATCTGAACGTGCTGACAGCCATTCAGGAAGCCAAAGATGCAGCCTATGATTTTTGATAAGATGAAGACACACAATAGATAAGGTAAGATGAACAAGGGGTTATCCTCTGCGTAATTGCAGAAAGGATAACCCCTTTGTTGGTGTTCCGTTGGACTTAAGATATCGGGAGATAATCATTCAGGCTCAGCGAACCGTGTCATTCTTGCAGTTCGTTGAATCAGAATATCACTTCGGATTCCGCAGGCCTTTAGGCAGATGATTCTTAAGCTGACCGCCGCTGGATTTGCCCCAGCCGATGGGGAGTCCATCTGTAGTCACTAAAGTCCACCCCGGTATTCGGAAGGAATCGAAAGCACCTCTCCCCGCAGATAGGCGGCTACTTCCGCCGAATCTGAGGCCAGATCCCAGCTTCTCGCAGCTTGGTCGCGTTTCAAGGACATAGCAAGGGCATGTGCGGGCTCGATCCGGTTCTTCTTCAGATGCGCCAGGTGAAGTCCTGCACGGGGCATCTTCAGTCCCTTAAGCTGCTGGTCATTCCAATCCCAGCCTTCGCTGACCGGGAGCCAGTACAGCTCCTCGCCAAACAAGATCGGTCTGCCGCCGCTAAGCTCAAAGCCGGGGATGTCCTGCTTCGCCCAGTCCAAAAACGCGTCCAACGCGGACTGCGCAGGGGTTGATTGCCGCTCTGTCTTGATTTAGCCGGAAGTTTGCTGTTTGTTGACAACGACTCCATGTTCTGACTTACAACTCCGGCAGCCGATTTGGTCAAGACGGCAACAAAATGCCCCTCGCCGCGTTCCAGATGCGGCCATAAACGCTTCATTTCTCTCAGTTCCATGTCGGGATACTGCTTGAGAATATGCCCGACCATTTCCTCGTTCTCGGCTTTATTGAATGTACAGGTGGAATAAGCCAGCGTTCCTCCGGGTTTGAGCATGTGGTAGGCCTCCTGGACAATGTCCCACTGCCGGGAAGCACACAGTTCCACATGATCGTGGGACCATTCGGCAATGGCTGCGGCGTCCTTTCGAAACATGCCTTCACCGGAGCATGGAGCATCAAGCATGATCCGGTCAAAGCAGGCAACGAAACGGCGGGATAGCTGGTCCGGGGCCGCACTCGTAACAACAGTATTCTTAATGCCCATACGCTCCACGTTCTCGGCCAGGATCCGTGCCCGTTCGGGGTGGATTTCGTTAGAAACGAGCAGCCCTTGCCCCATCATCTTGGACGCAATATGGCTTGTCTTACCGCCGGGAGCCGCTGCAAGATCCAGGATGGTCTCCCCGGGCTGAGGATCCAGCAGTTCTACTGCGGACATTGCAGAGGGCTCCTGAATATAATATAGTCCGGCGGCATGGTAGGGGTGCTTGCCTGGACGCTCGTTATCATCATAATAATATCCGCTGTCACACCAAGGCACCGCTGTCAGGTGGAATTGGCGAATCAGGTTCTTTAGGTTGTCTGCGTCATGAACCGCTTTCAGTAGGTTTAGGCGCAGTCCATGGGTGCGGGGCGAATCGTAGCTGTCCCAGAAGTCATATGAAGCATCTCCGAGTATTTCATTCATACTGGTAACATAGCCTACAGGCAATAGTTCCTTTCTCATTCGTTAAATAGCTCCTTCTATAGAATAAATAGCATCTTGAAGTGTAAAGGCAAAAACTCCTGTTCAGAGTTGATCGTTCTCTGGCTTTAAGGAATCGGTCATTAGTTTATCACGTTGTTGCGGTACTAGTAAAGAAATGTCAAGCTAAAAAGGGCTGCCCTCTATACGAAGAGGGCAGCCCTGCCGCCTGTGTTATCCGGCAGATTCCTTCGGTTCTGCTGACGCGGTTTTCATGGATGGTAATCGGACACCTTGTTCTTGCCGTTTGTCTTCGAATGATACATCGCTTTGTCTGCCTGTTTCATAAGCTCGTCACCACGAACGCCTTTGCGCAGCACGCTGTACCCGATACTGAGGGTTACGATGGTTTCGCTTGCCACCCTGGCCCGAATATTCTCGGCAACCTGAGCGGGCTTGACCTTGCGGTCAACCACCAAGGCGACCAGTTCCTCGCCGCCATACCTACTGTAATCCCGATTCCTTCAAGCTCTTCCTCCATAATGGCGGCGACTTGCTTCAGCACTTCATCGGCTCTGGCATGGCCCTGCGTATCGTTGAGTTTCTTGAAATTATCGATGTCACAGAAAATGGCGGATATTTTCAGTTCCTGCGACGTGTAATGATCAAGATACTTCATAAAATGCCTTCGATTGTATAGCCCTGTCAATCCGTCTGTGATGGCAGAGCGGTATATGGATTGCATCAGCTCGACGATGCGTCTGAATAAAATGAAAAATACAATGCTGTAGAACAGCATAAGCAGCGCGAGCGCAAACCCTTGAAGTACAGAAGCCAGGGTGCCTGAATAGGTATGTATGGATTGCAAAATACCCCAAACGGTGTACACGGCAAGCCCCATCGCATATTTAACCTATTGTCCGATACGAGGGGTTACCTTGACAAAAGCCAGGTAGAGGGCAACGAATTGAAAACAATCAAAATATATGCTCTGCCATATCGGATCTAGGGTGAAAGGAAGGAAAGAAGGAAGAATGAGCGGAAGCACAAGCAGTGCGGCTGACAGCAATGGAAGCCAGTAATGCATGGTCTTGATTTTACGGTACAGCATGACAACCGAGACGTTCAGCAGGACAAACGAAAAAGCTGGATAAAACGTAAAATGTCCGATTCCGGTGAAAAAACAGGCATTCCCGTCAATGCTGAATGGATGTTCAGACCCTCGTATGTCATAATAAAGAGGAAAGCTGCCGCCATATAAAGGTAAGCATTCTTGCGCTGCTTGCTGTACATAAACAGACACATGATCAGCATCATGAGGGCGATATACGCTCCGCATACAGCAAATATGGTGGGTAGTGGAGAAGTGGACCAGTAGCTCAATTCATAGGACAAATCGATTCACTCCTGAAAAGGGATAGGTTTCCTTTGCATGAAACATATGTTCTAATATATCATATCGAAAAAGAATCTGAAAAGAGATTTAGAGAAAGGGGATCCCCATGAAACTTCTTCAGGCATTATTTTTCCTCCAGAACAACCAGGTGGCGTCTCGTCCATGATTCCTTATTTGCAGGAGCGTTTTCATTCTTCCCGTTGGGAGATGGAGATGTTCTGGCTGCCCAAGCGGATCCGCAACAAAGGCCATGAGGATCCAATATTCCATACCTTTGATTGGAGAGAATACGAAGAAAGTCCGATAGTTGCAAAATACCTTCAAACGTACCGGGACTATCTGTGGTGGACGCGTCTGCGCATTCAAAAGCCTTATGATCTCATTCATAGTCATCATCCCATTGCAGGCATGGCCATGAAAGCCGTATTCCCCGAGGTTCCGCTGATTCAAACCGTGCATTCCAGTTACGAGCGTGAGCTCATTCTGAACGGAAGGATCAAGGAGGGGGCTTGAGCACCGATTCCTGGTTTCTTTGTACAGGGAGCTCGAATATATCAGTGACCGCCTGCTGACGGTATCAAATTCCTTCAAGGCTTACATGTCGCCCTATGTGAACACCCCTGAATCGATCGGGGTTATCCATAACGGATTTGACGATAAGCGATTTAAGTAGGTTCCTCATGAAAATGCGGTGCCACAGCTTATTACGGTATGCCGTCTGGTGCCTGCCAAAGGATTGGATACTCTGCTTCAAGCCTGCGCGGAGCTGAAACGGAAGGGATACGATTACGTCCTTCATATTATCGGCGACGGACCTTCCCGTCAGGAGCTTGAGGAGATGGCGAAGGAGCTCAACATTTACCAGGAGACGATTTTTATGGATATACGCTGCATCCCGAGGAATTTATGCCGTTCTTTGACATCTTTGTTCTGCCTTCAAGAGCGGAAGCGTTCGGCTCGGTGTTTGCAGAGGCTGCGTTAAGCTCGCTGGCCCTGGTCGGCACTGACGTTGGCGGTATTGCCGAGCAGATTGAGGACGGGGTGAACGGCTTGCTTGTACGCGGAAGACCCGATGGCATTGAGTGTTGCACTCGAGAAGGTCATCAGTGATCCGTTGTATCGTTATGAGCTTGCCCGAACCGCTTCGGATAAGGCGAAGAACCAGTACTCCCTGGCCAGGTCGGTGAATGAACTGAAGAAAATGTATTTGAAATTTCAACCCCAGATAGAGAGTTAGGGATCGGCTATGGCTTCTTTTCGATTTATTCATACCGCAGATTTACACCTGGACAGTCCGTTTATCGGCATAAGCGGACTTGATGACAGCTTGCGGTCTTTCGTTCAAGATTCGACTTTTCGCGCGCTGGATCAGCTCGTTCGGCTCGCCATGGATCAGCAGGTTGATTTTATCGTGATCAGCGGTGATATCTATGACAGCTCCAACATCTCGCTTCGGGCACAGCTCCGATTCATGGAGGCCCTTGAGCGTTTGGGTAAGGAAGGGATTGCGGTATATGCGATTCATGGCAATCATGATCCGCTGGACAGCACCAAGCTCTCGATGACGCTGCCCTCCCATGTCCATGTGTTTGGGGGCGAGCCTGCCAGCGTGACGGCGGTTCGTCGTTCAGACCGTGAAGAGGTGGCGGTCATTACCGGGATGTCGTATCCAACCTCGAAGGTAACGGATAATATTGCGATACGATATCCGTCCCCAACCAGCGGGTTGTATCAGATTGGACTGCTGCATGCCAATGTGGATGGAGACCCGCAGCACGAAACCTATGCGCCCTGCTCGAAAAAGGATTTGATCCACGCCGGATTTCATTACTGGGCGCTCGGACATATTCATTCCCGTCGTACCTTGCAGGAATCTCCTTACATTGTCTATCCGGGCAATATCCAGGGACGCCACGTTCGGGAGACCACCCCAAGGGTTGTTATGTCGTCGATGTTGATGAAGATTTCAACACGAAGCTCTGTTTCCATGAGCTGGATTCCATGCGCTGGAACGTTGTAGAAGCTCCTATCGATTCTACCCAGGACGTCGATGCGTGGAGGCTGTCGCTGGAGCGGATTCTTACGCACACGTCCCGGGAGAACCCGGAGCAGCTGAGCATGATCCGGGTTCGGATCACGGGTCGAAGCCCGGTTCATCGCCAGCTTGAAAGCGGATCTGTGCTGGATGAGCTGCTGGCCGATCTGCGTAGAAGAGAGGCTGCGAAGGGACGGATGTCCGGTTATCGCGGCTGCGTCTGGATTGAGAGCTTCACGCTTCAATCGGGGAACGCAATCGATACAGAGCGGCTGCTGCAGGAGGACAGCTTTGCGGGGATTTGCTTCGGCTCGCCAGGCAGGAACAGGGAAGGCTTCATGAGCCGGATGGAGTTGCTGCCAGGAGTGTGGAGCCTTTGCTCGAGCACGCCGAAATCCGGTCTCTGCTCGATGACACAAGCCCGGAAGAGATGCTGGATTGGCTTCGCAGGGCAGAGGAACTGACGCTGGGGTTACTGCTGCGTGACCGTTCGCAGGGGAAGGTGCCGGAGCATGAGACTTGAGCGGATGAACATCCAGGGCTTTGGAGCAGTGCGTGACAAAAGCCTGACGATTGAAGCACCGGTAACCGTGCTTTACGGACCGAATGAAGCGGGAAAAAGTACCGTGCTGTATTTTATCAGAGCCATGCTCTACGGTTTTCCCGGCAAAGGCTCATAAGCGGAGCGCGGCGAGCCTGCTGATGAAGGAATTCATGGGGTGAGCTGCGCTTTTTTGATGAAGAGGGTGTGCCATGGGTCATCAAGCGCTATAGCCGTCCAGGGAGACCAAGCTCGGCGGCTGGCAAGGGTGACCGTTTACATATTCATAAACAAATAGCAAACGGTATGGTCATGGAGCTTGGACAGCAGGAGCTGGAGCAGTATGCTCTAGGCGGCGTATCCAGGGATATGTTTCGTCAGCTGTTTGCCATATCGTTAAGCGAGCTGCAGGAAATCCGCAGCCTTCAATCCGCGGAGATGAGCAGCTATCTGTTTCATGCCGGAATTGGCGGCGGCGCCAATATACTGGATGCTGAGCGCAAGCTGTCTACGGAGATGGACAAGCTGTATAAACCTCGCGGGAAAGTGCAGCAGACGGCCAAGCTCCTGCAGTCCATAGAGCAATTGAGGGCACAGGTTAGGGAGAGCCAGGCCTATGTTCCCCGCTATAACGAGGTTGCTGCTTCCATCCAGGAGGCTGAGGAACGGCTGGATTTGCTGGAGCAGGAGCGCGCCAGGAATGCTGGAGATTTGGCATTGCTTCGAAAAGCGGTGGAGATCCGTTCTGTTTGGCTGGAATGGCGTGAGGCCAGGCTGGAATTAAAGGATCTGATGGACAGTGATGCCTTTCCTGCTGATGGAATAACCCGATACGAAAAAATGCAGGAGGAAGAGCGTCTTCTTCTTGCTCAGTCCCTTCGTGCCGAACGGGTGATAGAGGAAATAGAGGATAAGCTGAAGGCATTTGCCTCGAACGCTTTTATGGAACAGTATGGCGAAGCGATTGAGGATCTGTGGTCGAGGCGTAATATTTATGAAGCAGCGAATCGGGAACTCGCAGAGCTCACAGCCGAATATAAGTCGCAAGAGATCAGGCTGGAGCAGCTGCTTCGGGATATAGATCCGGCATGGACTCAGCAGGAGCTGCTGGCCTTATCGATATCCGCCGCTGAGCGTGACGAGGTGCGGAGAATCAGCGCCGCTTTCAGTGGATATGACCGCCGGATGGAGGCGTTGTTCATTGAACAGCGAGGCGCCGAGCGTTCGGCGGCAGCAGCTGAATCGGCGCTCCGGGAAACCCGGCGGCAGCTGCGTGAGGAGGCGGAGCGGGGGAAGAGACGTTTGCCATAATAAAGTAAGCAGCGCCGAAGGAAACCGCTGCGCTATGGAATCAGCTTCAGCTGGAGATCGAGCGTTGGCGTGAAGCAAGATTGAGCCGGACTCAGCCTGAAGCGGCTTCCTCTAGCAGGTAGGTGAACAGCCGATTACCGCTAATGCATTCGGTGCTGCTTGCGGGTATGGCGGTCATGACACTGCTGCTGGCAGCGGTTTTGTTCTGGACGGCGACCCCGGAAGCCGCAGTAATCTCCAGCATTATGATGCTGCTCGGTATGGGGTATGTATACTGGAGCGGTCGCCGCGGGCTGGCCGTTGATGGAGTACCGCCTCAGGAAATATCCGCTCATGACAGGTACGGAACAGAAGAGATCAACCATCTATATTCCATGCTGATCGCTGCCCCTATGCCGCTGCGAGCTCGAATCTGGGCAGCCGAAGGGACAAAACCGCAGCGATGGCACATGATCCCTTAACGGTAGAGGCACAGATGCGCGAGCTTCGGTCTGTGATGGAGGGATGGCAGGCCTGGCGGCAGCGGCTGGATCGATTAAGCTCGGACTGTGCGGCGGCCGAGGAGAAAGCCGCACTTCAAGCTGCTGAACTCAAAACGGTTCTTCAAACGATTCAGCAGGAGGAGCAGCGATACTTCGAGTTGGAGCGGAAGTGGGAGTCTTGGCTGATGTCCAGGGCTCTTCCACAGAAGCTTTCTCCGGATGTGATGCTGGATGTGTTCGTTCAAGTGGAGCAAGGGCAGGAGCTGATCCGCCAGAAGAGATCGCTTGGACTGAAAATGGATGTCCTGTTAAGAGAGACGGAGGATTACGTGTTCCGATGCTATGAGATATTTGCGGTTGATTCGGAAGGTGACCTTAACGATAGCAAGAGCCTGACAGTGGCTGAGCTTGGGAATCTCCATTCCAGATGGAAGCAATACCAAGAGGATACGCGGCAGCGTAAGGTGCTGGCAGAACGGATTGCCGAGCTGCGCAAGGAAGCAGCAGCGATCAATGAAGAGACAGATGAACTGCAGCAGCGCAAAGCGGGCCTGCTTGCGCAATCCCAGTCGCCTGATGAAGAATCGTTTCTCCGAATGGGGGCGGCTTCCAAGCGGCGGGAAGAGCTGATTCGCATCATCCGTCATCATGAAATTACGATGTTCAGCGGCTGGAACGATGCAGGCCGCGGGCAGCTGGAACACCTGCTGGAGCTGACGGATGCTGCGGAGCTGGAAGCTCTGTGCAACCAGAAGGAAGAGTCTGCTTCAACTGAGGCCCGTCTTCGGGATGAGCTTCAGGAGCGGCGCGGGCGGCTGCTTCAGGAGCGGGAGTCACTGGAATCCTTGGGCAATCAGGATTCGGCCCTGCAGCAGCTCGAGGAATTGCGATCCGCACTAAGGGAGTTAGTCTCCCAGTATGCGGTTCGTTCGATGGCCTCCGAATTCATAAAGCGCACACGTCGTTTATATGAAGAGGAGAAACAGCCTCAGGTGTTACAGCTGGCTTCCCGCTATTTCTCGATCCTAAGCGGCCTGTACAGCCGGATTGTGATGCGGATGGGAGACCAGAGTCTGCTGGCAGAACGTCCGGAAGGCGAGCTGATTGAAAGCAGCAGATTAAGCCGAGGCACGGCGGAGCAGTTGTATCTGGCCATGCGTCTTGGGCTGATCCAGTCGATGCCTCATGCAAAAGGCCTGCCGCTGCTGCTGGACGATTTGTTTGTCAATTTCGACGGTGAACGGCTGGGGCATGCACTGCGGCTGATTTCGGAGTTATCGCGTACCCGGCAGGTTGTGATGATGACCTGTCACCGGCATGTGGCTGAACAAACGCAGGCACAGATACCCGGTGCGCAGCTGATTTCATTGCAGTCATAAAGAATGGGGTTGTCCCAAGGCACTTGATGACGTGCTTTTGGGACAGCCCCATTTATTTTTATTTATTTGCTCCTTATTTGTCCCTCACCTGAGGTGTTCCGAACAGAGTCAGACGGAGCACCCACAGCAGGCACAGTCCTCCGAACGTGGGGTAGAGCAAGGAGAGCAGGGAGCTGAAACCGAACTGGCTGAAGAAATAACAGAACACCATGATACCCAGGGTAATCACTCTTGGCGAGAGGGAGGTGCGCTGCTGCACCTGCAGCGTGATCCCGTAGATGTTGGCAACAAACGTGCTGAATATTTCAAGGAAGATCAGAATGAGATAGATGATCTGAACAAGCCAGCCCAGCTGATTGGCGATGCTGCCCATCGGAATTTCATATTGGGAAATGCCGGGCATATGGGCGGACATCGCAAAATGGGCTGCCATCAGCATAAATCCTACGCCTGTACCTCCGATGATGCCGCCCCATTTTACGGTGCGAGCGCTCTCCGTTTGACTGCCCAGCGGGACCAGCACCGCATCGCCATCACCAGGTTAAAGGCCGTGTAGAGCAGCGGCGCAAGCCAAACCGAAGGGAGACTGTGGTCGGTCGTCAATGTTAAGAACCGGGTGGCTCCCGGTGTGTGAATCGTTTGAGAGACAATAGCAACCGATAGGGTCAGCATCATGGGAACGACGAGACTGTTCATCGTCATGATGGACTGAATGCCTTTTCTAAGAATAAAATAAGTTCCGATCATCGTTACAAACAATCCGGTCTGATAATTTAAATTCAGATGCTCCACAAAAACGGATCCGGCACTTAAGCAAGCATAATGCTGTTCACACCAAGCAGGATGATAAACATAAAGAGGCTGATCCAGCTCCCGGCTTTCTCCCCAAACAGAAACTTGTTCAGGTCTTCGAAGGATTGGGCGCCGATCCGTTTGGATATCGTCATGATTTTGGTGCCGAGCCAGATAAATAATCCGGTAGTCAGCAGAATGGTAAGTGTTGCCCAGTGCCCATACTGGGTAAAAAATTGAAGGATTTCCCGACCGTAGCAAAGCCAGCGCCCACAATCGTTCCAATATATGTAAAGGCGATCTGTAAAACACGCATATAATTACGCAAGCGCCGCGGCCCCCTTGAAAGTTATTAATTCTGCATAGTACAAGGTATGCCTCACACAGCTGGGACATGACTCCAACCTGTCCGAGCGTACGCTTAATAAGGGGTTATGTCATTGGTTGGTCTGTTTATGGAGCTTGATGTTAGGATTTATGACGGAAACCGTACACTTAAATGACGGAGTGATCGTTTGTACTTGCCGTACAGGGAGGAATATGTTACTTTTACGACAAAGGAATCGTGGGAGGTCTTTTTGATGGAATGGTTGAAAGAGCGGATCATTAAAGAAGGTGTCGTGTTGTCGGAGCAGGTGCTGAAACTGGATGCGCTGCTGACACATCAGGTTGACCCGGCTTTAATTATGGAGATGGGCCGAGAGTTTGCGGCAAGATTTAAAGAAAGCGGTGTGACCAAGGTGGTTACGCTGGAATCCTCCGGCATTTCAGTGGCATTTGCTGCGGCTTTTGAACTGGGAGTTCCTATGGTATTCGCCCGACGCAAGAAAACACTGCTGGCTGACCCCGATGCCTTGTGTGAGCGCGTCCCGTCTTTCACCAAAGGAATTGTTACGGATATTATGGTGTCACGCCAGTTTATAGGGGAACATGATAAGGTGCTCTTCATTGATGACATTATTGCCAACGGGGATGCAGCAAGAGGTCTGATCAAAATCATTGATCGGGCAGGCGCTGAATTAATCGGGCTTGGTGTTGTGATCGAAAAGAGTTTCCAGGCTGGGGCAAGAACCTTGCGTGAGCAAAATGTTCATGTGGAGTCGCTAGTTACGATTTCCTCACTTGAAGATGGTAAAATTTCGTTCAGCTAAATCGTTAGAATCGGCATAGGCGACTCAACGTGCAAGTGAAGAGGGCTAGGCCTTAGGTCATGAACGTTTGTACCTGTGCTATGAGATATGAAATATGGAAATTCGTAGTTGATTTTAGATGGATTTCCGCCTAAAATCGCAACAAATTCTTTTCGCCTCCGTGATTTTCGCTTATAATAAAGAGGTAGGCAAGAGAGAGGAGGCAGCACCATGGGGAAACAACCTGTAACCGAGCCGTTTTTGATTGATAAGCTGAATGAAGCAAAGGTACATTTTGAACGTGCTTTGGATTGTAAACATACGGAGTTTGATGATCTATATCCCTATATGATTGAACATCCTCAGTTTTTCTGGTACAAACGCTATGTTGCCTGGTCAGAACTGCTGACGATTGCCGGATTGTGTGAGGAGGTTTCCTTCGAGTGGAAGGAACAGTTCACACCTCAGCAAGTGGAATATATCGAGAAGCGTGTGATGTCTTCAACCGTTCTGGACTTCTGGTACGAGAAGAATGACAGCATCGAGTAAGCACAGCGTTAATGGGTATATAGAACATCCCTTAATCAGGATGTTTATCGATAGCGTATGGCATCGCATTCAAAAGACCTAAATGATATTCATTTAGGTCTTTTTTGCAGAGTAAGATGATGAAGGAGGCATGGCGATGATTAGTGATGAAAGACTTGATGAATTAAGGGTTTCCGGTGAGCTGGTTCGGGTTGTGCGGGACGGCTTGGAGAGCAATGATATTATCGGCTTTGTTGTCGCCTGGGACCCGGAGCAGGTTATCATCCGCCGCCGAAACCGGCGTGTAGTCAAGCTGGATCGCAGGTACAGCTATCAGTTGAAAAAAGAGCCGAGAGTGAGCCCGATTGAAGAGTAGGCATAGATTTGGAACTCGTCGGACAACTTAACCTCTAGAATATTTTATTTAGAAGAGGTGTTCAGACGATGGAAATGTCCAACGATAAGATCTCGGCATATAAAAATGAAATCCTGAATTTAAAGCAGAGCATGCCCGAGATGGCAGAGGCGTATCATCAGTTTACGGCGTCTGTTTTTCGGATGGCGAGCTGGATGAGAGAACGAAACAGCTGATTGCGCTCGGGATTGGGCTGTTCGCCAATAATGAGCTGTGTACCTTCTATCATATGGAAGAGGCCCGTGCCAAGGGAGCTTCGGATGCTCAAATTATGGAGGCCGTAGCAGTAGCGTCTGCCGCTAGTGCTGGACATGCTCTCTCGCAGGGATTGACCCGTGTGCAGCATAACCTTCACTAAGGCACGATCAAATTAAACCGTCTTATCCGGCGTATTGTGCAGCCGGATAAGACGGTTATTCTCTGTTGAACGGCCGCAATTAGCGGGCGAATGCAGCGGCAGGAGCAACCGGATGCTCAGTCGTCTCGGTCTCAGGCGGAACCAGCCCGAGATAGGCGCGCATGCGGTCCATCATCTCCTCGCGGAAGGATGGCCATAGAATATTCATCGATCCGATGTAACCCCGGCATGCATACCGTGCCTGAATTCCGTCCTGGCTCTGTACGATGTCATAAACCTTGATCGTTCGCTTGGCGAACTCCTGCTTCACTTCACGAAGAAGGACAGCTGCCCGTTTGGCACCGTTACCTACCATTTCCACATACAATTGAGGGGTCTTGAAGACACCGCTCTCCTGGATGATCCGGCAATCCCGCTCAAACACTTTATGGATGAACCTCAGAAGCAGATAACTCTTGATCAACGCTCGCTCTTCCGTCGTAACAGCTATGGCCATCAACTTCACCGCCTTTATATAGTAAATGGTTATTTAACGGGAACTTATGTTCTTATTTTAACCGAAAATCAGGTTTTTAATCAAGCTGAAAAAAGTGTTGACTCCATTTATTCAGCGTGATATTATATATCTTGTCGCCGCTGATTAGAGATTGGCTCGAGGCAGACAGGCAATATGCGGTCGTGGCGGAATTGGCAGACGCGCACGGTTCAGGTCCGTGTGGGCTAACCCCGTGGAGGTTCGAGTCCTCTCGACCGCATCCTAAAGAAAAACTCGTAAACTGCTCTGCAGTTTACGAGTTTTTTTGCGTGGAGATTCTATGGGACAGGGTTAATGACTTATACCAAAGAGATGGAATGCACGTATTATATTAGATAGTGATATAGATATAGGTAGTTGAGAGTAGGTGATTGCCTTGTCAGCCAAGGATTTGAGTCTCCAAGAGCAGCTTGCGGCTTATGCTTGGCTGCAAGCGTTGGGAACGAATATTGCTGCTCTGGGTCAAACCAAAAAGTTGTCCAAACGAAAGAAATTGCAGGCTGAAGGCCGAAGACTCTCTGTTCTTGGAAATGCGATGCAGTCGATAGCCAATGCGGCTCAGGCAGAGATTAGCACAAAAATGAGGGGCACAGCCATGAATAAGAAAGCTAACGATCTTACGGCTGCTTAAGCAATCTTCTGCAATCCGTCGGAAATGCGCTGCAGGTTATTGCGGGAGAGGAGCATCCTTGAATGACAACACTTTTAACACTTCTGAAGGAAAACTGAACATACTCAAAAAAGAAACAAGGCGTTTACCTGTGACGGGAGGTGTCTTGTTTTTATTTTCTTGAACGGAGAGGTTTCTTGTGCCTGGTGTCCTAATGAATGTTAACATTCAGCTGCAGTGTTACATATTTGAATAACTTTTCTCAAATAATACGGTTAGGTCTGGTAAGTATGATGGTGAAAGGAAAGGGGCGTGAACAATGCGGAAGGTATTTAGAAATTCGGTTGTCTTCTTGCTGTGTATGATATGTGGGATCGCAAACGGAACACAGGGGGCGGATATTTTGCAGGGACGGCCAACGCCGCTGAGCCTCCTGTTCAAGTAACCAGGCAGTTACGTGAGGAGCCTCTGAACAACCAGTCTGGTGAAGGGCAGAAAATAAGTAAATTAGCGGTCATCATTGATGACTTTGGCAATGGTCAGAAGGGCACTCAGGAGATGCTGAGTCTGCCTGTCAAGATTACGGTTGCCGTGATGCCTTTTTGCCAACAAGCAAAAAGGATGCAGAGTCCGCGCATAAGATGGGACATGATGTTATTATCCATATGCCCATGGAGCCTAAACAGGGACGAGCTTCCTGGCTTGGACCTGGCGCCATTCTGAGCTCGCTTACCGATGAGGAGATTCGTAAACGAATGGAAGAGGCGATCGATTCCGTACCGTATGCGATTGGGATTAACAATCATATGGGCTCCAAGGTTACAGGTGATGAACGGATCATGTCGATTGTGCTTGATGTGTGCAAGGAAAGAGGATTGTTCTTTATCGATAGTAAAACCAATTACCGCAGCGTGGTCGGCAAGCTGGCGGCAGAGAAGGGGATGCCAGCGATTGCCAATGATATTTTCCTGGACGATGTTCATACGGTACAGCATGTAAGCAAGCAGCTCGTGACGGCGGCACAGCATGCGGAAGAAAGAACATCCTGCATTGCCATTGGGCATGTTGGCGTATTCGGCACCCGAACGGCAGAAGCACTGAAAGTTTCCATTCCGGAGCTGCAAAAAAGGTTGAGTTTGTTGGTATTAGCGATTTGGTTAGAGAGCGTTCAAGCTGGAGGCCTAATCCGCTGCCGACGTATTAATGCGTCCCGTTTAATTGCTGGATTAGTCAAAATCGGTACGAAGATGAGGGAGGTTCGGGCTTAGATGCCCGAGCCTCCCTCATTGTTATAAACATACAGCCTTCCAACAAGACACAGGCTATTACCGACTTGATTGAAGCATGAAGGCCTGTTTAATTTGGTGAAACTGCAATTAACGGATGCGGGAATCGTTGAGCTTGAATTGTCCCACCAGCTGCTGCATGGAATTTGCAATGACTTCTACATTGCCGGAGGTGTGTCTTACGCTTTCGATTTCCCGGGAAAGCTCCTGAACCCTGCTCTCCACGTCCTTGGAGATCTTGCGGTTCTCCTTGCTGACCGAAGCAATCTTCTCCATCAGCTGAACCACTTCATCAACAGCCTGATGCTTCCGAAGATCATCCTCGGCCGCCGCCGTTAACAGCTCGGAGGCTGCGGAAACCAGGAGATTGCCTTCCTGCACCACCTTGGTCCCTTCCTCCATGGATTGAAACGCAAACTCGGCATCTTTGTAGATATGACTGATAATGCCATGGACTTCCTCTGTGGACTGTCTCGTCAGGTCGGACAGCTTACGGATCTCGGATGCAACAACGGCAAAGCCTTGGCCATGCTCTCCGACTCTTGCGGCTTCAATCGATGCATTCAGGGCGAGAAGATGTGTTTGTGATGAGATTTGCTCGATGACATGCAGCACACCTTTTATCTCCCGAACGGTTTGCATGAAGATGCGGATGGTATGGTTTGTTTCCTCGACTTTGGAAGAGATGTGTGACATCTTGTCCCCGATGCGGACCACCTCGTTCTTGGCCACATCGATCTGTTCATTGGCCTGCTGTTCAAGCTGGCGCAGCGTCTCCCGCATGTGCTCCGCGCGCTCCTTGACGGCATCAATATCCAGAAGCTGGCTGCGCATGCTGCGGATCATCTCGCTGATGTTGCTGCTGACCCGCTGTGCCGACGTCACGGTAACTGCGGTTGTGTCATTCATGATCTGTTGACTGGAGGAAACATCGCCTGCGGTCAATTTCACCTGCATCATGATACTCTCCAGCGAATCGATCATATTGTTGATCCATTTGGCTAACTCGCGGGTTTCGTCATGGTCGAAGTGACGGGTATCCAGCCGCTGGGTAAGGTCGCCTGTGCCTTCGGCATTAATGCGGATGAATCGGCTTAGACGGCGAAGGCGATCCGCCACCCGTTCAATTTCCTTGCGCCCCACCAGAGCAGAAGTGAGGAAACCGTAATCAGACATGCGGCCAAGCCAATAATGGCGGCAGCTAGCGGAGATAAATGGGAGGCGGCAGCATATACAATCGCAGCAGTCAGTACGCTGGAGAGAAGCGTGGACGCGCTGTGCAGCCTGGAATGTCTCCATCTTATGCTGCGAATCCGGTAGACCTCCTCCAAATCGCCTTCACACATCATCCCCCAGTCATCCGGACAATGGGGCAAGCGAAAAGTCACGCCCTTGCCAATCACCTATATGGCGGTAATCGGAGTAACCGGGAAAGGCAACAAACAGATTGTCGCCGTTGCGGATGGTGCTGGCCACCCCTGGATGGAGTTGACCTGTTGCCGGATCGGTGAACATAAGCTCAAGTTCAGTATGCTCTTTGACTGATACCGTACCCCAGTCGGTGGTAACGCCATCCTTCAAATTCTCGCCGTGGGTAAAGGTGCGATCTTCAAATCGGCTTCTTGAAAGGGCCGTCCCCGGAGCGATGTGAAGATTCAACTCAGGCTTCGCCATAAAAATATAGTTGTCACCGGAGTCAGGGTATATGTGTCCGGATTCCCGCTGAATTAAATCCCCAATGACGTCATTAGGCACTCGCCCGCACAGAATACCTGCAAAAGCTCCGTCTGTATGGAGCGCATTCATGAATAAAAGTGTCATTTTGTCGTGAAAAGTGGAGGTTCGAGGACCGATGGTTAATGTGATGGGGTCGCCGTAAGGTCCGAAGAGTAATTTCTTTGGTTCCAAGACCTATGAGATGATGGATAGCACGGCCCAACTGACTTCCGTCATCATAGGTTGTACCAATATGTGAAGCGTATGTAGAATACGTGACCTCACCGGAGGGGTTCAACACAAACAATTCAGTGAAGTCGGAAGCGCGCGAGTAAAGGGCAGAGAACAGCTGCTCTTGATTCATTCGAGAGTCTGAAGACAAGGAATGCGCGCTGCAATCTCCTGAAGCATGAAGCTTGTCCAGCTGCTCCTTGAGGCGGTCCAGATGCCCCCAATATTCATGACTCCACGAGAACAGCAGCTCTTTGCGTGTCTCGGCAATGCCTTCAAATATCTCTTCAACATCTTCCTTCAACTTACGATTCAGACGCCATGAAATCCAAAGCGGAAGTCCCTGGCGATAGCCAAGCCAGTCAAACATAGCGATCTCCCCAATCCCTATTTGAGTAATGCATCTTTATACATGTTAGTTATACTACCACAGTTTCCTGAAATTTCGATAAGGAATTTTGAAAAAATGATACTTTTTTCATATTGATGTTAGATTTATTAACGTATGATCGGGTTTTAGGTCCTAGATCGTTAGAAGTTCCCCTGTCTAAACAAAAACAGCTCTGAACTACAGAGCTGTTAAATAACTTATGATCCCGTCGGCAATGGCCTCGGCAATCTTCATTTGGCCGTTGCGGCTGGTCAACAACGTCCGATCCTCCACATTGCTCAGAAAACCGGTCTCTACAATAACCGCAGGCACCTTGGTTTGATTCAGCAGATAATAGGGCTTGCCCAGCATGATGTGATTGCTGTTGTTATACACCAGATTCAACTGTTCCTGGATAGTATCGGCAAGCAAAGTGCTCCGGCCTTCGGATTGATGGAGCACGATCCCGCCTCGTTTGGAGGAATTCTTCCCCCAATTCACATGAACGCTGACCACGAGCTTGGTCGGAATTTCGCTGCTGAGCTGCTTGCGCTGCGACAGATCGCGGCGGTGTCTGGAGGAGGTTCGATGCCAGCGGTTGTCATCGCTAAGTGCATAATCGGCATCGCGATTCAGCACGGCATGATAACCTTCCTGGCGAAGCAGCATGAACAGTCGGCGTGAGATGGCCAGATTGATATCTTTTTCTAGAATGTCGCCATAGGACGTACCGCCATCGATTCCGCCGTGACCTACATCAATCAGAACGACATCATAAGGAAAAGGGTGCAGATTCCGAAGCTGGGTGTGGTCGGTTTCTTTACCGGAGGATTGGGTGGATTCCGGCGTTTCTGACAGAAGCTGGGTTGACTGTATTGAACTTTGATAAACGGATTGAGCGGGGGCGCCATGGCTTGTTCTTTTGCTTGGCAAGCCTCCGCGACAGAACTCGGAATTGCCAGTGCAAGGAGGAGCATGCATACCCTTGCTGCCTTAACCATGATGGATTCCTTCTTTCACGTAAAAAATTTCGGCTTGATTAGAATGTGCATTTTGCGGAAAATTCATGCCGATCATATTCCAGAGTCTAGAATCCATTGAAACGGAGCAAACTGATAATGGGATGTGGATAAACCATAAGGAGTGAATTCATATGGCTAGCGGCGATGAATTAATTAAGTACATTACGGAGCGCGTAGTTCATTATATAGATACACCTAAGGATATCCGGCGCAAGGCAAGGGTCAAGGAATCCTGGACCACCCGTTGGTTCGGTATGATTCCGTTCTCTATGTCGTTATGGAAAGAAGACGTAACCTCCAAACGTAAAAAAGGCAAAAGTAGCTGCAGCTTCATGTTCACAAAATTCCGAATTTACATCTTATACAAGGACGCTGCCCTTCAGAGGGCAGCGTCCTGTTTAGTCTGTATGTTTATAACGATGAGGGCAGATGGTTGAAGTACATTTCAGAAGGAGTGCTTAGATTGAAACCCTCTATTCCGGCTGTGCATAGAATTGGCCTTGCCCGATCAGATGAGATGCTGGCAAAAAGCGAAGGGTGTCGCTATCCCGCAGCGGAACCGATACATAAATCGCAGCCGGATTCTGCTGATTCCCCGAAGACCAGCGATGCCACCCAGTTAAGCTGAAAGGGGATCCGAAGGCGGCATTGCTTTTTTGGACTTGAATATCAGAGCAGAGTGCTCCTGTAGTAGATTCCGGAGATCGGCACTACTGCCAGCGTTTAGATGGGCTGACGTCAGCCAGAGCAGATTATCGTATGGATCCTCGGAGACTGCGGCTGATAGATTGGGTGTCTCGGCAAGCCAAGCATTCGAAGATGTCGAAGTGACGATCCCTTTTGTCGCTGCTAACAGAGGTGTTGGTAATGCCTTGATTCTGCTCGACTGAGGTTCATCCGGTAATGCCTCACTGTTCAGCGCGCTAAAATAAACAGGCTTCTTGCCAGGAAGCTGAACCTGCCACACAGGTGATACATCATACAGTTTGCGGACGACACTTCCTTGGGGTAATACCCCGCCTGTCTTCAGAAGACCTTCTGCTGCGAGGCGCTCATTCAGCGGCGCCTGGCTGAAGGGAAGGGTGGAGCCGATCCCGTACTCGCTTAGGATGTAACTACCATCGTCTGCTGCACTAATAATCATATATCCTTGCGGAATACCCTCGCTCGAAATTGTGATCAGCCAGCCGTGTGTGCCCGGACCGAGGGGGTGAATTCCATCTCTGCTTCGTCCCAAGCGGTAAACGGTGCATGTACCGATAAATGATCCACGGTCTCCTCGGCAAAATCAACCAAACTGCCCGGTATCTGAGCCAGAATGGGGCTGCTTGACGTTGGCGTACCATGGATACCTCCATTACTGGCTGCAGCCGTGCTGGTCAGTGGATTTACCGCACCTAACCACAGAATGGCCGTTATCATGACAGAGGCTGACAACAATTTATAACGGAGAGACCGTAGTTGCAGGGTGAATCCGATTTGCTGAAGATTCTTACGTTCCAAAGCTTCAAATCATCAACCGCCTTTCCTTGGCTCTACGCGCCGTGGATGTGATAACAATGATCATATCGGACAAGCTCTGCAAAGGCTGTTGCAAGCTGTCGCGGCAGGGGAAGGGGGACAGGTTCTTTTTTGCCTGCTTTTGTAGAGGGGCGTCATGAAGAGGCATCCACGGGCGAACAGAGGTGAAACAAGCCGCAGGTTATGACGGACAAGCTCACTTTTGGCTCGTACTGCCACTGCATTTCGGACCTTCTGTTCCGGTATTGCTCCTCAATGAGTACCTTTTTCTCTTCGTCCTGCTCCTTGAGCAAGTCCTCGTAATAGCCATCGATCACCAGAAACTCATCCTTCAGACGTTCTCTTGCCTTCTCAGCCCAGTCGTAATCCAGCTTGCTCAATTTGTCGATCAGATGGTTCTCCAGCGTGGATACGGCCTGCTGAAGGGTAAGCACGGCAGGGCGTACATGAACGCTTTCCGGTAATCGGGGCGTAAGGTCGCGGCCCTTCAGGATAGCCGGGAAATCTTGAGCAATCGTTCGGCTGGATAGTGAGATTCCTAGAAAGAACAGCTCCTCACGCTTCAGATCGCAGCTGAACTCTACCTTAAAGCAGACGCTAAGCCACTGCTCATAAGGGGTCGAGCGCCCTCGGGGGCGAGGCTCGGTATCGCGCTGCTGGAACAGATAAACGCATTTGCCTTCCTCGCGGGCTGCATTCCAGATTTGGGCGAGGCTGCTGCCATAACCGATATTTTCCCGTTGAATCCGGCCAGGTCCAAGGACAGGGAGTACGCGCATTTCCGTAATAGCGGGCCAGCAGCGGATCCTGCGCTGGTGCCGCGAGCTGAGCTTTGACTTCCGCCTCTTTTGTCTTCGCGAGCCGTTCATCGTATTTATCCGGATCAAAGACGAAGTTGAACGACAACGTTTCGGCTGGAGCGCCGTACGTTCCACAAAGCCCCAGTAGTACGGGCGGTTGGTGAGCATTTTATCGGCCTGCGGGGACAGTTTCACCGTGACATGCTCAGGTGATTTTTCAATGACGGTGCATTCGGTGGCTTCCAAATAGGCCATGAAGTGCTGCTGCACCTGCTGCGGCGTCATGGTCATATTAGGCCTCTTCCTCTCTAAGGGTTTCTTCTTCGCTGCTTTCGAGCTCGATATCCTGTTTGATATGGTGTATCGTTTCGCCCAGTGTGCTGATGCGCTGCCGGATTTCATCGTCGTTGCCGGATTCCAGCATGATTTTGTACAGGCTCTTCTCAATGGATTCCTTCTTCTCAAACCGCTCCAGAATGACATCCAGTCCGCCGATGACCATCTCGAACATGTTGATCTTCTCATGCAGCAGGTTCAGGATATGTTCTTCAATCGTTCCGGAGGTGGATAAATTGAAGATTTGCACATCGTTGGTTTGACCGAGACGGTGCACGCGTCCGATCCGCTGCTCCACCCGCATGGGATTCCACGGCAGGTCAAAGTTGACCATATGGTGGCAGAATTGCAGATTAATGCCTTCTCCGCCCGCTTCCGTAGCAATCATAACCTGTGCTTTACCGCGAAAGAGATCCATCATCCAGTCCTTCTTGCCTCGGTTCATCCCACCGCGGTAAGGTACGGAAACGAGACCGTGATCACGAAAATAATTAAGCAGATATTCCTGCGTTGCCCGGTATTCCGTGAATACAATAACCTTCTCATTCATTTGTTGAATGAGCTCAATGGTTTTCTCTGCCTTGGTGTTCGCTTTTATGGCCTTGATCAGATAGACCAGCTCCCAGATTTTATCGCGGAGGGGAGTCCTCCGGGAGCTTCTTGGACAAATTAACAAGCGTAACGAACACCGCATCCCGGCTGCTGCACACCTCCCGCTGCAGCGTAACGAGGGACAGCATACTGCTTAAATTTCCCCGGCTGCCTGATACTGATCTTTGACGAAGGATGTGACCCCGTCGTATAATGACTGTTCTTCTGGCGAAAGGCTGAGCCCTACATTGCGGACGGACCGCTTCGTGAATTTCACTTCGCCTTCGCCGCGGCGGTTGCGGATCATGACCTTGGACAGCTCGTCCTTGAGCTGGTCCTGATTCTTGGGTCTCCGTTTATCGACAACGAAATTCGCGGCAAACTGTCCTTGGCCGCCAAGCTGGCCCGGTTTCAGCAGCGTGATGAGATTGAAGAGCTCACTCAAGTCATTCTGCACGGGCGTGGCCGTCAGCAGCAGGCAGTATTTTTGCGCAGCTTTTGAATGAATTGATAATTGGATGTTTTCTTGTTCTTGAGTTTATGCGCTTCATCGATGATGAGCATATCGTATTCTTCGTTTAGCAGAATTTCCTGATGAGGATCGCGTTTGGCCGTATCCATGGAGGCGACAACGATATCGTTGCCCCAGGAGTAGGCTTTTTCTGTGCGACCGCAGGTATGCCGAACTTGGAGTTCAGCTCACGGACCCATTGCAGCACAAGGGAAGCGGGAACCAGAATCAGAACTTTGGATACGAGTCCGCGCACGAGGTATTCTTTAAAATAAGACCTACTTCAATTGTCTTCCCAAGTCCCACCTCATCGGCCAGAATCGCTCTGCCCGACATCTCGAACAAAACGCGTCTTGCCGTATCCGTCTGGTGGGGAAGCGGGGATAGGGTGCCAAGATGCTTGAGGCATTGCAGCTCTTCGAAGCTTGTAACGAGGCGGGATTTCTCGCCTTCTACGGCAAGCTGGGCCAGTCGATAGTCACCCCAAGGTCCGCCTTTGTCCAGGCGTCCGGCGAGATCGTCAAACCAGGAACGGTCGATCTGCAAGGGAACGGGAATGCGCGGGTCGATGATCATGCCTGAATCGGCAGATGGCTGATGGTTCATGTCGATCTCCTCCTGTTGTGAAATATTCCGGGCCAGCGGTGTATATGTAGTATGGACGAAAAAGAAGTCTTCATAACCTTGCTTGGATTTGGGAGAAGCGAAAATCCCCTGAGGTGCGCGGCTGCTGGAATTGGATATTTTCATCCTTTTTTCATAGGGAAGAGTGAAAAAGAGAGCGAGAGGAAGAAAGCAGAAGCTTGCGAGCGGGAGCTTGGAACAGTCGGCTTAATTTTCACATTATCGGCATAGTTAACCTATATATAGTGTAGTATAATGAATAAATAGCACTATATATAGTGTATATAGTGGTTTCGGATGTTTGACAGGCTACATAACAGGTTATGTTGTTGGTGAGCGCATATACTTGGGAATCTTTTTGATTTTATAACTTATATAGGAGGTAGTTGCTCTTGACTACGATGCAGAATCAGCGGCTGGAAGGTTTAAGCGAGAAGATCTTTTTGGACCGGTATGCCTGGAAGGATGCGGACACCAACAACGCGAAGGTCGGCGATGTGGTGCTTGTTCTGACGAAGGATGATCCTAAATTTCCGACTAAGGAAGTTGGCGAAATCGTGAAGCGCGAAGGCCGCAAGGTCACGGTGAAGACACGGAAGGGCGAGCTTGTGGAATCGGATGTGGAGAAGCTGACGTTAACCATCGAGAAAACGCCGGAAGAAATGTGGGATCGACTCGCAGCTGCTATGTCATCGGTGGAAGCAACGCCGGAACTGCAGGAGGAGTGGCGCGGGAAATTCCGTGAGATTCTGGATGATTGGAAGCTGGTGCCGGGCGGTCGGATTGCGGCTGGTGCGGGTGCAAGCGATGAATTGACGCTGTTCAACTGTTACGTGATTCCTTCGCCGAAGGACAGTCGGGGCGGGATTATGGAAACTCTGTCCGAAATGACCGAGATTATGGCGCGCGGCGGCGGTGTCGGCATCAACTTGTCCTCCCTGCGTCCTCGGCGGGCGATTGTGAGAGGTGTGAACGGTTCCTCCAGCGGTGCGGTATCGTGGGGCGGATTGTTCAGTTATACGACAGGCCTGATCGAGCAGGGCGGAAGCCGCCGGGGCGCTCTCATGCTAATGATTAACGATTGGCACCCGGACGTGGAGGATTTCATTACGGTGAAGCAGACGATGGGACAAGTTACAAATGCAAACCTGTCAGTATGCGTCAGCAATGATTTCATGAAAGCCGTGAAGGAGGATCTGGACTGGGAGCTCGTGTTCCCGGATACCACCGATCCCGATTATGATGAGTTGTGGGACGGCGACCTGGAGAAATGGAAGAAAGCCGGACATAGCGTTATTCCATATAAAACGGTAAGGGCACGCGAGGTATGGCATACGATTATCGAATCTGCATGGAAATCTGCGGAGCCGGGTGTTGTCTTCATGGAATACTACAACCAGATGTCCAACAGCTGGTATTTCAACCCGATTATCTGCACGAACCCTTGCGGTGAGCAGGACTTCCTGGCTGGGGCGTATGCAACCTGTCGGCGATGAACCTGTCGAAGTTCTATGATGAGGCGAATCATGACGTCGCTTGGGAAGAGCTGGCTACCACGACGCGTTACTCCGTGCGCTTCCTGGATAATGTCATTGACCGGACGCCGTACCATTTTGAAGAGAATGAATTGAACCAGAAAAAGAGCGCCGCGTGGGCCTTGGAACGATGGGTCTGGCCGAGCTGATGATCAAGCTGAACATCCGTTACGGCAGCCCGGAATCACTGGAATTTCTGGATAAGCTGTACGGCTTCATCGCACGCGAGGCGTATCTGGCTTCCGCCGATATTGCCGAAGAGAAGGGTTCGTTCCAAGCATTTGATGCCGAGCTGTACCTGCAAAGCGGCTTCATGAAAAATATGGCGGAAGTGTATCCAGAAGTGGCGGATGCGGTGCGTGAAAAGGGCGCGCGCAACGTGACCGTGATTACCCAAGCGCCGACGGGCAGCACGGGTACGATGGTTGGAACGTCGACGGGCATCGAGCCGTACTTTGCCTTCAAATACTTCCGTCAAAGCCGTCTTGGCTTCGACGAGCAGTTCGTGCCGATTGCCCAGGACTGGCTGGACAGTCATCCGGGCGAGGAGCTGCCGGATTATTACGTCACGGCGATGACACTCTCCGCCGAGGACCATATCCGCGTGCAGGCGGCGATTCAGCGCTGGGTGGACAGCTCCATCTCGAAGACGGCCAACTGTCCGGCTGACTTCACGGTTGAAGATACGAAGCGCCTGTATGAGCTGGCATTCGATCTGGGATGCAAAGGCGTAACGATCTACCGTGACGGCAGCCGCGATGTGCAGGTGCTGCAGACGGAGAAAAAGAAGATAAAGCAGCCGAAGCAGTGACCGCCCCTTCGGCGGAAACGGCCTTGGAGCAAAGCGCGGCAGGGCAAGCGGCAGAGGATGCGGCGAGCGTGGAGCAAGCGGGTGCAAGCGTAGCAGTGACAGCATCCACAAGCAAGAGCGGGCTGGATAAACAATACAAGAAGCGCCCGCAAGTCCTGCGCGGAGCTACCTATAAGATGAATACGCCGTTTGGCATGGCGTACATTACGATCAATGATCTGGACGGCATTCCCAGCGAAATCTTCCTGAATGTCGGCAAGGCTACTCGGATGTATTCGCGATGGCGGAAGCCTTGGGCCGGGTCTGCTCCCTGTTCCTCCGGTACGGGGACCACGGCAATAAGGTGGAGCTGCTGATCAAGCACCTCAAGGGCATTGGCGGCACCGGCGCGATCGGCTTCGGTGCGAACCGCGTGGAATCCATTGCCGACGCCGTAGCGAAGGCGCTGGAAACGCACGTGGCGAACAACGCGGAGGCGGATCATGACCATGATCCGGCACCGTTGCAGCCACGATGGCGCCTGTCGATGCAGGCGAGGCTGGTGCAACGGCAGCCGCAGGGTATGGCGGCCACGGCTCGCAGGCAGGTGCGGCTCCATGTCGCTCGATCTGTGCCCATCCTGCGGCGGTGCATCCTTGATTAACATTGAGGGATGCAAGACGTGCGGTAACTGCGGGTACAGTAAGTGTTCTTGAGGGATTGCCAAGACTTAAAATCATTTTGAAGACTACGGTAGAATAGAATCTGCACCCGAATCGAATATTTAAAAGCTGGAAGCACCAGTTCCTCTGCCATGCAGATGGAATTGGTGTTTTTGCAATAGATTAACCGTACCATTAACACCCAACATTTATTATTCGGAAAATTTAATATATATGCATAAAATCTTTATTTTGATATAATAGTTAAAATATTACTTATGATATGACCATTACATAATTTCTCTACTGACGTTCTAAATCAAGAAGGAAAGAAGGGAGGTGAATGAATGAAGAAAGTAGTATTGATCTTGTTAATAGCATGTTTCTCTTTCTCTACTAGCGCATTTGCTGCGTATACTGCAACATCGCATGATTTGACAGTTTACCAACCAGCTCAACATAAATTAAGTGTTGGCCTATGGAGCTCTACGAATGAAACCGTTGAGCTAACGCTATATTCCAAAGGACCAGCGTCAACTTAGTACAGTCTTCACGACAACCGTGAATATCGGGCCAACCTCACCAAGTCCTGTCGAGTATTCAGTAGGGTATCTTAGTCCCGGAACTTATGTACTCAAAGGACAGTTCCAAGGGTCTTATGGTAGTCTGGGACCTGTTAGTTTAAACCAAGTCTATTAATAATAAATTCATAGAGATCCAAACGGCCAAGCCCCATCGATTGGCCGTTTTATTTTTTAAATTGAAAAAGGATCGGTTCCTAAACGGAGTTTGAGCGAGCCCAACAAAGGTCACGCTTCGGGTGGCATTCGTCTCCCCGGCCCACCAGAGTTTTTTAAGGAAGTGGAATCAGCCGGACATACCTGCGTGGCTAAGTCCTGTCTGACCTGGTCGCAACGCGACCTTAAGACTCTCGGCCCCGTGAATCGGGAAAATGAAAACTATGGTTATTGCAGTAAGCGGTTACTCGGGAGCAGGCAAAAGCACCGTAGTGTCAGCTTTGAGTAGAAGGATACACGGTTAAGGAATGATTCAGAAGTTCTAGTGAACATGCTGGATCATTTTTTATATGATTACTTATATCAAGGAGTAAAAGACATGTATATGAAAGTCGGAAAGAAAGTGAAAGCAAACGCTGATCTGATCATTAATGCAAATAAAAATATGGAGGACATCATTTTTGAGGTATCGGAACTGATGGGAAAGAAGATAGGGCTTTGATGGTATAATCAGGAAAAAGGTAGTTCAGGTAACCAAATTTGTATAAGAGGAGGTCATCAGCATGAACATCCATAGTGTTTATGAAACAAACAGCTCTTATTGGAATACCAAAGGAAATGACCACTTAAGAGCAATTGTACTTCCTTTTATGGAGCATTCATCACGGAAGAAAAATGCCAACTTTTTGGCGATGTCTCAGGGAAAAGATGTTAGAAATAGGCTGTGGAAATGGACAATCTTTGCAATATCAAGGGGAGCGTCATGCATCTGAACTATGGGGGATCGACATATCAGAAAAACAAATTGAAAAGGCAAAACAACACTTGACGGCGTGCGGGCTTTCAGCAAAATGGATCTGTTCTCCGATGGAAGAAGAATGTAGCATCCCTGTGGATTATTTTGACTATGTTTATTCGATTTATGCCATAGGATGGACAACCGACCTTGAAGGTACTTTTCGACGGATCGCTTCTTATTTAAAAAAGACGGCATATTTATTTTCAGTTGGTCTCATCCGATACACAAATGTGTTGTTGAAGAAAACAATACATTTTCGTTTAACAAAAGTTATTTCGATGAATCTTGGTATTCGGTATCTCCTGATTTTTGTCAAGGCGTGCTAACTTTATCAGATCGCAAACTATCAACCTATATAAATGCGTTGGCAAAATCAGGGTTTGTTATTGAACAAATGGTTGAAGAAACCGAGAATGAAATCACACAACTACACGATGAAAATAACGATTTTGTCAAAAGAGCCAAGATGTTTCCTGTAACCTTCGTTATTAAAGCGAGAAAACTTTAAAACTTCGCCAGTCGTGTGAATAGGGGAAAGGAGAATACAGATGAGCCCTCCGAAACATATTGTTTCTGCAGCAGCAATTGTAATAAATGATAACAATGAGATATTACTTATTAAGGGACCAAGAAGAGGTTGGGAGATGCCTGGGGGTCAAGTTGAAGAGGGAGAATCATTGAGTAAAGCCGCAATCCGAGAGACCAAAGAAGAGTCAGGAATTGATATTGAGATCATCAGATTTTGTGGGATATTTCAGAACGTTGGAAATTCAATTTGCAATACCCTATTTCTCGCAAAACCAATAGGCGGAGAATTGACACCATCATCTGAAAGCTTGGAAACGGGATTTTTCCGATTGAAGAAGCGTTAGCGATGATTACATGGAAAGATTTCAAGAAGAGAATTGAGTATTGTCTAAGAGCAGAGGTACAGCCTTTTTGCATCGAGTTTAACGACGAGATGAATATTTGAAAGTATCACAGGAAGTGTCACTAAATATAGAGTCCCGACTGACTTGTTACAAGCTCAGCAGCCCCTTGCGCAGTCTAAATCAGGGGCTTTTCTAAACCTATGGAAATCAACGAACAGCTGTGCTGTGTAACATAAAGGAGTTAGTTATGAAAATTAAAATCAGTGCCTTAAGTACATATATGATCACTCTAAATTTTATAATATTTCTTAATCTTTTGAATATGACTTACAACTTTGTTCGTAATATTACGAGCGATTTTAAACTTATACAATACGAGGGTTTTGTTATTAATGATGTTGAATTTAATAATTTATCTTTTAGGATACATACAGATTCCGAGGTGTTCAGTCATTTTTGTCACCCAATGCTACTAATCCTTTTTGGAATAACATTAAATATTGCTTATTACATAATCAAAGTAATAGTCGAAGGCAAAAAGCAAATTCTGATAAACCATTCAGCGTAATCAAATAGTGTATCGAAATCCAAATCACCTGAAGCGGAAAGGATGGAAGGCAATGAAATTTGAGATTTTAACGATACCCTCGTTCTGGAAAACGGACATGAAACAAAAGTATTATCAGCTATATGAGGAAAACAATAAACTCGTTGTTCTGTTTCCCGGAAAAAACTATCCTTGTGATAAGCCATGTCTGCATTTTGCTGGAACTTCCTCAATCCAAAGTGGTTTCGATTTATTGGTACTTGAATATGGATATCAAGCAGCGAGAACGGATTTGGATATGAATGAGCTGCAAAGAGTCATAGAAGATAGCTATGAATCGGTTCAACGAATCATTAGCAAGTATAATCAAGTTGTTTTTATCAGTAAGAGCATTGGAACAATAGTTGCTGGGGAAGTGCATGAACAACTTGAAATCCCAGTAAAACATCTGTTCTTGACACCAATTAAAGACACCATTCACTATGTTAACAAGTTTAATGGCCTTGTGGTCTATGGAACAAAGGATGAAGTGTTCAATCATGAGCTTGCCAACCAAATTAACATAGACAAAGCCAGAGAGGTAATTGAAATTCCGAATGCAAATCATTCTTTAGAGGCCCCTAGTGTTGAGGAAAGTATTGAGATTCTAGGTAAACTTGTAAAGATATATATGAATTTTCTAAATAAGTAATCCCATTAGTAAGGCAATATCAATAAGGAGCTGATATAAATTGCCAGAACGTCTTAAATATCATTTCGAGCCGAAAACCGGTTGGATCAACGACCCCAATGGTCTAGTCTTCTTTAAAGGGCGATACCACGCTTTCTTTCAGCATTATCCATTTGTTCCCCGTTGGGGTCAGATGCACTGGGGGCACGCTGTTAGCGATGACCTTGTTCATTGGGAAGAATTATCGATAGCTCTCTACCCTGACCAGGAATACGAAGACAGTGAGCAGGGTGGGTGCTTCTCCGGCTGTGCTGTAGTCAAGGACGACATCCTTTATCTCATCTATACCTCGGTATCAGATGTGCACGGTCAGACACAATCGGTTGCAATTAGCCATGACGGAATACACTTTGAGAAGTACAGTGGTAATCCTGTTATCAGGAGTTTCCTCCAGAGGCGAGTGCTGATTTCCGTGATCCCAAGGTCACCTTCATGGACGGAGTTTACTATATGGTAATCGCGTCAGGCAAGGAGGACATTGGTAAAATACTTCTTTATCAATCACAAAATCTGCTGGATTGGGACTATGTAGGAGTCCTGTTTGAGGGCTCTGAATATGGAGGCGTCTTGGAATGCCCTGACTTCTTCCCTTTTGAAGGAAAGTATCTGCTGATGTTCTCACAAATAAACCGTGACACCCGTGCGACGATGTTTGCTTATGGTAATTTTGACGGAAAGCAGTTGACTGATTTTTCATTGCATACGCCTCATATTGGGCCGCACTATTATGCACCACAGACTTTTCTGGATCCTAAAGGCCGCAGGATCATTATCGGCTGGTTATTCAACAAGGATGAGAAACTAAACGGGGAGCCGATTATGCTGGGGCATTGACGATTCCATGCGAGCTAAGCATGAAGGACGGTAAATTGCTCGCCTACCCTGTAGCCGAAGCACAAGAGTTGCTAAACAATTCTGATGAACTGGTTGTTGTCGAGAACGATAAAGTTTGGATCAAAGCAAACAATATTACCTTCCCTGTAGAATACGGCGGTGCAATAAACTCTATCAAGGTGCTGCGTGACACAAAAACCATTGAGGTGTTTGTTAACAAAGGAGAGGCCGTGTTTACCTACTGGTATGCAAAATAAATAAGCCGAGGAAAATGTGTGATAAGCACTTTATCTAACAATCTATATAAACTGAGGGCTTACCTTTTATGTTAGCTTGAACAAAATCCCCAAGTATTGACATGGAAATTTATCGTATGTTAGCATTGCTGTATCTGGTACGAACGGAGGGGTTACGTGTGGCAAACTAATTCTCGATATTCTTCGCACAATGAATTGGATAGTGGTTTAAGGCTATTTTGTGTGCAAAGTAATCGAAGAATGGTTTGCCTTCACGGTAACCTAATTTAGTTATATGCGATTAGAGACGGGGATTTTACTCTCCTATCGCGTTGACTGGACTTGAAGAAAATGTAATGAACCCTTTAAGGATCTATCTGGTGGCTGGACTGCGAGTCTATCATAGGGTGATTATCTTATTTGTTCATTTTCAAATTCTTTTTCGATTACAGTATGCATAGGCCGATATAGCCTGTGTTTTTTTATTTCGTATAACATATTGGAGGTAGGAATTCACATGAACGAACGATTCATAAATGCAGATGGAATTAATATATGTACAGACAGTTTTGGAGATCCCGTTAACCCGGCCATTTTGCTGATTATGGGTGCCCAATCCTCCATGATTTGGTGGGAAGAAGAATTCTGCCAGCGTCTAGCTGATACAGGGCGTTTTATCATTCGTTATGATAATCGCGATGTTGGACGCACAACAACTTACGAACCTGGTCAACCCGATTATACTTTCGAAGACATGGCAGATGATGCTATTCGTGTGTTGGATGCTTATAAAATGGAGCAAGCGCATATCTTAGGCATGTCGATGGGCGGCATGTTGACTCAAATGATAGCTCTGCGTCATCCGGAGAGAGTTCTAACGATTACCCTCCTATCCACGTCCAATTTTGCTCCACATCTTCCCCCGATGGAGGAAAAGATAATGGACTTTTCTCGAAAATGGGGGTTATCGATTGGTCCAACGAACATTCGGTAACGGAATTTGCTGTGGAGAGATCGAGAATTCTAGCAGGTTCAAAGCATCTTTTCGATGAGAATAAGGTTGGCATTTTGGCTAAACGAGAATTTGCAAGAAGTAATAATATCGCGAGCATGAGTAATCATGGCTTAATAGCAGGTGGCGAATCGTACTTGGCTAGGACGAGTGAAATAAATGTACCCACTCTGGTTATACACGGTACGGAAGATCCCATAATTCCTTATGAACATGGTGAAAATCTTGCTAACGAGATTCCTGGTGCGGTTTTACTAACTTTGGAGGGGACTGGACATGAGCTTCATTATGATGACTGGGGTTTAGTCATCGATTCGATCTCAAAGCACACTTCAATTTCTGAATAGTTCAACTGACGGGTACGATAGCAACCATTGAGCGGAAGGGAGCCTATATATGAAAGAATTACTTGAAGAGCCAAAAGGGACAACATACAAAGACCTGTTAGAGGTAGCGTTTAGCACATGTGACGAGTTTCTGTTAGTTAAAAGGGACCAACTTGATTTAAACAAAAACGCTAAACAATGGATTGAAGAGATAAAGCCGCACATAAAAGAAATAAGAAGGCAGGATGCATGGCCAGGGACAACTTTACTTGGACACTATGCGGATGTTTATTATTTTAATTGCAATCAAGAATTGAAAGAAGTGCTGATAAGGAAGACAGATCACTTATATCAATGGCTCCAGCCAGAATTGCTTGAAGACATATGCTTCTATAAAAAAGGTGAAGTATGGTTGGCTACTGTAGCACATGAACAAATAGGTGTTATTATGACTGAAGATGAAAATGAAATTGAGAAAATTAGAGGAATAAAAGGAATTAAAATGTCATGAAAAATTAAAATGATTCAGTATTTTATAACAAGTCTTATACGCATATAAAACAAAGGTGATATATAACAATAGTCAACAAGAGGAAGTAAGAAACCCACCCAAAGGTCGAGGCCAGAGGTGGGTTTTTTCACAGAAGAGGTCTTCGTCTGACGGACTTTTGATAACGGCACCTGCAAAAGACAGAGTAGAAGCATCGAATTTATCTGGAAAATTAATGAGTAGGTAAGCCTCGGTCAGGATATATGTTTGTCTATGGTTGCTTAGAATCTTGTGTCATGCAGCATCTGTCCACCAATTCCCTTATATGGGTGTTGAGGTCGTCTTTTCACTGCACATTTTGTAGCAGGAGGCTTGGCGCTTGGGGACCGTTTTATAGTAAGCTTATACATAGTGATTTTTAAACTTGGGAACTGTGAGGAAATGAAGATGACGAAGAAGCTGTATTACGAGTCCGCTTATATTAGGGAGTGGGAAACAAGAATCACGCAGAAGTTGGAACGGGAGGACGGCATCTATCTGGTATTGGAGGAGACGGCCTTTTACCCTCATGGTGGGGGACAGCCCTGCGACCTGGGGTGGATCGATAAAATTCCGGTTCTTGATGTCGTTCTAGAAGAGGGAGCGATTCTGCATAAAGTCGAGTTTTTTCCGGAGAAGGAAGAGATTGGCTGCCGTTTGGACTGGGACCGTAGGTTCGACCATATGCAGCATCACAGCGGTCAGCATCTGCTGTCAGCCATGTGCCTGGAGGCATTCCAAGCCGAGACACTCAGCTTCCATCTGGGTCAGGAGTACGCCACAATTGATATCGCGCGGTCAGGTCTGTCTCAGGCCGAAATGTTGATGCTGGAGCTGGAGATCAATGATCAAATTTACCTTAATCGCAAGGTATCAAATTATTTTGTGAGCCGGGAGCAGGCTGCTGTCCTGCCGCTGGTGAAGCAGCCGAAGGTAACCGAGGACATCCGGATCGTTGAAATCGAAGGTATTGAATATAATGCTTGCGGCGGCACACATGTCTCCGCAACGGGTGAGATCGGAATGATCAAGCTGCTGAGAGCGGAGAAGCAGAAGGGGCAGGTGCGTATCTATTTTAAGTGCGGATATCGAGCGTTAAAGGAATTTAATATTGGGATGGAGATTCTCGGCAGCTTGTCGGCAAGGTTCAATACCGCCAAGGAAGAGATTCTGGACCGGATTGCGAAGTGGGATCTGGAACAGAAGCAACTCCAGACAGAATTGAATGACGTGAAGGCTGAGAATGACGTTTATTTGGCAGAAAAGCTATTGGCTGATCGTCAAGGCAGGCTGATCCAGCACGTTTTTGCGGACAAGCCGCTGAAGGATATGCAAAACCTGGCGACCAAACTCACCGAGCAAACTGATCTTATCGCTCTCTTCGTGTCCGATGCGGACCACAAGGTAGTTCTCGCCCAAGGAGAGAGGGGGCCTGCCTGCGGAGCTTTTTCAAGTTGCATCTTGCCGATTACGGCGGTAAAGGCGGGGGCAGCGATAAGATGGCACAGGTAGGTTTTGCCACCGCGGAGGATGCCATGTCGTTCTATCATTTTACGACGGAGTCATTAACAGCGCTTGAAGAGGAGAAGCGGTCCTAGTTGAAAGCTTCTTCTGCGGGCATGCTCGAAACCAGGGTTGGCTGTGTTCACGGTTTATTAATGAATAAAGTCTAGAGGCACCACGGATGACCTGCACCGATGTCATGGAAATGACCTGCTGCGGGTCTTTTTTCGATCTATGATACGGAGATATTCCGGTTAACCGTTATATAGACAGGTATTTACGAACTGCAAGAATAGGCATATTATGGAAGTGTCTAAAGAAAAGGATAGGGATACAGAGTTTTTTTACAGGAAGGATGTGTTAGGATGCTTCACGACTTACAAGGCGAAGAGAATATGTCAACGATTGTGGGGATGTTATATGGCGCGGTAAAAGAGAATAGTCAACGACTAAAGTCCATATCGGAAGGCATGTCGCAGGAAGAAGTAGATTACAAGGGCCCAAGCAGCCATTATAATAGCACCGCTCAGTTAATCCAGCATATCCTGTACGTTGATCTGAATTGGATTTATAGATTAGAAGGACAGCCGCTTCCACAGTCATTAAAGGACAAATATGGCCCCATGATCGATGATAATAACAGGCTTCCGATGGTCAAAGGAACACCTCTGGAGACACTTATATCTAATTATGAAGGTGTACTAAATACGTTGAAGGATACATGCACGCAATTAACGGATGCTGATCTGGACAATATTGTCACATTCGGTCATGAAAATGAAAAGCAGGCAACCATCCGCTGGGGATTATGGCATATGGCTGACCATAACCGCTATCATCAGGCCCATATTAACCAGCTTAGAAAGTGGTACAGTGAAAAGTGAAATCGATTTTTCATACACTAATGGACAGTTAAGGAGCATTGTTATAATGAAAAGAATACTTTCAATCTTTGTATTTTCATTGAGTCTGATATCATTCGTGATTTCCTTAAAGTTATTTTGGAATATGGCTATTTTTTCGGATGAACATGGTTCGAGTCCTAGTATCGTGAATGGCGGCGACTTCTGGCTGTTAATGGATTGGTTAAGACTATTTTTACTGTTTTTGCTATGCGTTGTTTCGGGTGTGAGTGTCTTTAAAAGTTATGATAAATAACCCCGAGGAGAGAACATATCCCCATGATGACACAAAAGAAATGCTACATATCGTGCAAACACAGCTAGCCATCGACTTGAACTGTACCGTTGACGACCTGAACAGAGAGAAAGACAGCGTTATTTTTGTTGACGCCAATGATAATCCCGGACGCAGGCCGTATCCGAGGAAAGAGCGTTATTTTGAAATTTTGTCCATGGGTAAGTCCATTGTGGTATCGGCTACGCGGAACGACTGGAGATTGCCAAAGCGCATATGCATGGCAAAGATCGAGATGCTATTTTTCCTTACCGTTCATTAGAGGTCTCTACCTACACTTTCTCCCTGATTTGGAGAGAATCAAGTAGGTGTCGCCACCAGTATTTTTCATTTGAAGTGGCCGAGAAGAATGAGATTGCGAATTTCATGGGGATTAAGGGACTGGAAAATGCTATTATATCTGACGCGAATCTGCCTATACAGACGGTGTTGGTTGTAGTTGCCAAGCAAAATGGGAAGGTCGTTGGTTTGGCAGGGGCGTGTAATGCATGTGCCAAGATGTGGCAGATTGGAATCGAGGTGCTTCCAGAGTACCGCCATTTGGGATTGGCCTCTTATCTTGTAAGCAGCTTAACTTTTGAAATATTAAATCGGGGCTGCGTACCAACATATGATGTCATCTCAAGCCATATTGCCTCACAACGAGTGGCTTACCGGGTAGGATATTATCCGGCATTCGTGACGGATTGGCGAGTTGACTTCAAGGATTATGAAACTGGGGCAAACAGATAACGAAGAATTCGATACATAGTAAATGAAGTTAGCTGTCAATCTGAAGATAAAAAGAATACTTGGTTCGGGTATGCATTAGTTAGCCCCATTGAATTAATGAGGCTTCGGTCTATGCGGAGGTTGCGTTTAATGAAAAAGGTACGCCTTCTTGTGTTTAGTGTAGCTGTATTATTAATTGGAATTGGACTAGTTTGGTATTATGTTTATCCCATTAAGATTCAAGAGGTTATGAGACATACAAACAAGATTGAGAAGATGGATTTTGTATCGATTTCAGAGGGTGAATCCAATCATTATTCTATAGCATTTCATGAGCAAGACAATACGAATGAGTTGATCGACATCCTAGATGCTGTAACGTATAGCCGAGAATTGAACCATTATAAAGGAAGTACGGACAGGGTAATTATGATGATTATCTTTTATCGGAACAGGGATGGAGAAATAAGTAACTATTCCTTCGATATCAATGAATCCGGAATCATTATTAGTCATCATAAACAATATCAGATGAATGGGGATACACGAAGGGTTTTTGACCGTCTTTCTGGATGGATCGAGAATAAAGGTACATACATTCGAGTGCAATAGAGGCTCGTTCCATCAACCAACAACCCGGAGGGATATTCCCTGCCGGGATGTTGTCCGCCCCGGGACCTACTCCCTTACATACTCCACCGAGTAAATATGCGTCTTTGTTAAATCAATGACCTCTTTAATAAAATCCTCCCGGGATTCCCTGAAACCGTTTCGGATCCAGCTCAGAACCAGCCCGTGGAAGCCGTAGGCCGTATACTGTTTAAAATAATCCATGTTAACCGGGATGTTGTTAATCGTTTCGAATATGAATCGTTCCTTGTAGATTTTTAGAATCGTTTGAGGGAATTCGGTGTGCAGACCCGGTAAGGTATCCTCGTAGGTAATCAGTTCAAAAAAATCACGATTCTCGTAAATGTAGGCAACGATATTGAAGGAGGGTGTACCCAGATTTGCCGTATATACTTTGTGTCCAGGTATATAAAGTTTGCCCACCGATTCTTCCAGACCCCGGAGCATGGAAGCCCGTAAATCCTCGGCCAATTCGATTTTATCCTGGTAATGCACATAAAAGGTGCTGCGATTATATGCGGCCTTATCCACGATGTCCTTCACCGTTACGGCATGATATCCCTTTTCTTTTACAAGTTTGATAAAGGCCGATTTTAGATGTTCCTTTGTACGATTTTTCGCTCCGATGTTCCGGTTTGTTCATGATTCACGAGATGCGTGCCCCTAAAAAGACAGTTTTGTTGTAAGTGTTGACTAGATAGACACTTCATAACATCTTACTGATTGTTAAATGTGAACAGAATAGTACAATTAAATTGTAGACAAAATAGTACTAAATTTAAAATCTTAAATTGATTCCATTTGAAGTGAGTTAGTACTATTTTAATAAATTTTACGGGGTATCCAAGATGGGCAAATTACAAAACAAGGTTGCTGTAATTACTGGTGGTGCATCCGGCATCGGTGCAGCGACTGCACGCCTCTTCGCTGAAGAAGGTGCCAAAGTGGTGCTGGTTGATCTGAATGAGGAAAAAGGCAAGGCGTTTGAAGCTGAATTGAAAGCGCTGCATTATGAGGCGCTGTTCGTGAAAGCGAATATTACGAGTGAAGAAGAAGTAGCGAACATCTTCAAACAAGGTATTGAAGCCTTCGGCAAAGTGGATGTTGTATTTAACAATGCAGGCATCGGGCGCGTTCATTCTTCGCATGATCTGGCGTACTCCGAGTGGCGCAACACCGTAAACGTGGACTTGGACGGCGTATTCTTGGTTGCACGCGAAGCAATCCGCGAAATGTTAAAAGCAGGAGGAGGCACAATCGTTAATACGGCATCGATGTACGGTTGGGTCGGCTCTCCAGGTTCCGCGGCTTATAATGCCGCTAAAGGCGGTGTCATCAATTTGACACGGTCCCTGGCGCTGGAGTATGCCGAGCATAATATCCGAATCAACGCGCTATGCCCCGGGTTCATCGATACACCGATCATTCCGGAGGAGAGCAAACAAGCCTTGGCTGCGGTCACTCCGATGAAGCGTCTGGGACAAGCCGAGGAAATGGCGAAGGCCGTTCTCTTTATGGCTTCGGATGACTCTTCTTTCATGACGGGAAATACCCTGACGGTTGACGGTGGATATACAGCCAAATAAGAATAGGGACCCAGACATCTAGAGAAGGATAAATCAAACCGGGAGGTCTATACAAATGGGCAAATTTGATGGAAAAGTGATTGTCATTACAGGTGCAGCAGGTGGGATCGGTGCGGCAGCAGCGAAGAAGCTGGCGGAGCAGGGTGCCAGCCTTGCGCTTGTTGACTTGAACCTGGAAGCCGTTCAACGAGTCATCTCCGATCTGGGTATTGACGATTCCAGAGCGATTGCGCTGCAAGCCAATGTGGCCAAAGAGGAAGAAGTCAAAGCTTATGTGGATGCCACGATTGAAAAGTTCGGCAAAATCGACGGTTTTTTCAATAATGCGGGGATCGAAGGCATCACTGCCAATGTAGAGGATTATCCGACCGAAACGTTTGAAATGGTCTTTAATGTCAATGTTAAGGGTGCCTTCCTTGGGCTGAAATACATCGTTCCCGTCATGAAAAACAAGGGTACGGCAGTATCGTGAACACCTCATCCGGTGCAGGTCTGATCGGTTCGCCCGGATTTGTCGGTTATAATAGCTCCAAGCATGCCGTAATGGGCATGACGAAAGTGGTTGCCTTAGAAGCTGCTCCGTTCGGTGTGAGAGTAAATGCGGTTGCGCCTGGGGTGATCAATACCCGCATGATGCGCCAAATCGAGAAAAATACAGTTCCTGAGGATGCGGAAGGAGCAAAAGAAGCATTCGGTGCCGCTGTACCGCTGGGAAGATACGGAGAAGCGGAAGAGGTAGCGAGCGTAGCTGTCTTCTTGTTATCCGACGATGCCTCCTATGTAACGCAATCCATCTATACGGTGGATGGCGGTCAAATCAATCAGTAAAACAGATTGGATTCAGAAGGTCTTGGTCAGGTGTTGTATACCTGACTGAGGCTTTGTTTAGCCTGCGTGTGGCTCAGGGGGCTGTGAGGTTGGCATTCACCTGAATAGTCAGGCGCAGCTCTAAGCTGATTATAAGTGTGAAATTATGAAATTCCATCCAGACAGATGAATTGCAGCTTGTGGGATTTTTGCTATACTTTTTGAATAAAATATGATTGGGGGTTATATAGATGGCAAAATTAAATTGCTCATTAGCTAGGAGTCCTCACGCAAAGCCTAATCTGGGGCGATACTTTGTGTGAGGTGCGATAGGATGAATTCGGTCGCCCAAACGAACTTTATCGTTTCTAATAACGGGCTTTGCACCTTATGGATTTTTCATAAAAAATAAGGGGCTGAAGACCTATGAGTACAGCATTTATTAGAAACTATCAATTCAACATCATTAAAAAACAAGCGGAATTCCTTCTGAAAACATTGCGAACCGTGGCGGATCGGAAGGTTATAGAGACCGTAAGGTATCGTTCTGCCGTAAACGTGATAGAGGCGTTCCCTTACCTTGAAGGGGATCAGCAGCAGATGCTGGAACAAATTTCGGCTCTCGAGACGGCATATGATTTCCAGAGATATCTTGAGACATTAGAACCGTATCTGGATCCATTTCCGCCGATTACGGTGAAGCAGATTGAGAAGCTATTCCCTAAAAATAAAAATTGAAAGTGCCTGATCTTCAATCCATTGATTTTCGATATGTGACGTATCTAAGCTGGGTTGATATTGCCACGAATAGACTATTCATTGTGTATCCGTTCGAAGGACGGTTTATCGGTATTGAGGGAAGAATCACGCCGACAAACAAGAAAGGGTACTGCCTGTTCTGCAATCGTCATCAGGAGCTTGCTTTCTTCTCGGTCAAGACCAAGCCTGCGAACGCATCACCGGATAATTACGCTGCGATTGGTCATTACGTATGTATGGATAACCATGGATGTAATCAGGTGATTACGGATACAGGATCACTGGAGAAGTTCATTCTCTCCGTACGTAAATAACGCTATAACCCCAAATACGGCTGCCCTGAAGGCAGCCTGTTTTATTTTATAAACAAAGGATGATTTCGGTAGCTGAGCGTGGCAGACTATAACTACGCATAACAACATGCTTTGGCATGCTGCGAGGGATGAAGTCATAAAAATTCTTCATATAAACGAGTTCACCATCAGTTCACTTCATGTAACAATATCTTGACAACTCAAAGCAGCATGTTATCATATTACCGACAGGCAGTCGGTCTAAAAAGGGAAGTGTAGCCATGAGGGTCGTAAAAAAGCGGAGGATCGCAAGAACGAAATCCTTGACGCGGTGGATGAGCTTTTGGACAGAAGGGCTTTGACGGAACAAGTACCAACGATATTCTTGAAAAGGTCGGCATTGCCCGCGGAACCTTGTATCATCACTTCAAGTCGAAGGAGGATATTATGGATGCATTGATCGATCGGTATGCAGTCCGATTGATAGATGGGGCACAGGAAGTTGCCGCAGACAAGAGCATACCAATCGTCGAGCGCATCATCCGTGTTGTAATGGCACTGAACCTAAGCGGGGAAGCAGCGAGCAAATTATGGAGCATATTCATAAACCCCAGAACGCACTGATGCATCAAAAAATACAAAAGGTTATCATCAACGGCGTCCCCCGATCCTGACAGAGATCATCCGCGAAGGCATCCAGCAGGGCCTGTTCAGCACACCCTTCCCGTACGAATGCATGGAGATGGTTGTGATTTATGCGAGTACCGTTTTTGATGATGATCTGGTCGTTATGACAGAGAAGGAGCGCAGCTCGCGAATTGTGGCCTTTGTTTGCAACGTGGAGAGGCTGCTCGGAGCAGAAAGCGGAAGCCTTATGGACGTTATGGGGATGTTTGGAGAGGGAGATGAAAGCAGCCGTGATTAAACCAGGGAAGTCTTTCAAGAAATTTCTCCTCTTATGGTCGGGACAGCTGGTTTCAACAATAGGAAACGGTCTGACGTCGTTCGGGCTTGGGATCTATGTTTTTCAGCAGACGGGAAAGGCATCGGCTATGGCGCTGGTAACCTTGCTTGCGTTTATGCCGTCGCTCTTCTTGAGCGCTTTTGCCGGAGTGCTCGCGGACCGTATGACCGCAGGCTTTTAATGATATTAGGGGATAGCCTTTCCGCGATAGGGCTTGTATTCATCCTCGTCTGTTTGCTTCGCGGAGAAGCGCAGCTATGGCAGATATGCGTCGGGGTTGCCATAAGCTCCGTATTTTCATCACTGCTTGATCCTGCATATAAAGCTACGGTTACGGATTTGCTTACCGAGGAGCAGTACACACAGGCAAGCGGTCTTGTCCAGCTGGCGGGCTCGGCCAAATTTCTGATTTCTCCGATCCTTGCGGGTTTTTTGCTCACGATTGCAGACATAAAGCTGCTGCTTGTTATCGACATTTGCACTTTTTTGTTACCGTGGGTACTACGCTCGCTGTCCGCAGCGGCATTGCTTCCAAGAGGTCATCAGGTTACATCGTTTATTCGCGAATTTATAGACGGGTGGAATGCGGTTTCCAGAAACAAGGGCGTGTTTGTTCTGGTGATCATGACATCGGTGCTGACATTTTACCTTGGGGTGATGGAGACGCTCACGATACCGATGCTGCTTACCTTTACGAACAGCTCGATGATCGGAACGATTGAAACTATTGTGGCTTCAGGAATGCTCGTGTCCAGTATGATGTTAGGATTTCTTCCGATAAAAAAGATTATGTGAAAATCCTTTCGATTTCGCTGTTTTGCGTAGGCGCGTGTATGGCAGCTTTTGGAGCTCGTGAAAATATCGTCTGGATATGTATTTCGGGATTCCTGTTTTTGCCATGCTTCCGTTTGCCAACATGAGTCTGGATTTTTGGTTCGCACCAACATGGATAATGCGGTTCAAGGCAGAGCGTGGGCGTTTATCGGAATCCTGTCCCAGCTTGGATTTGTTGCCGCTTATGCGCTATCGGGTGTTATGGCAGATTATGTGTTCACTCCATTATTGGTTGAAGGCGGAGCGCTTGCTGGGAGTGTGGGGAAAGTCATCGGCATCGGCCTTGGCAGAGGAATGGGATTTCTCATCATCATCGCCGGGGTGCTGTTATGCGTAACTTCGGCCGTTCTGTATAAGCTGCGATCGGTCAGAATGCTAGAAGACAGAGGTGGCTTATGTATTCCAGAATAATTCGCAATGATATATCCAAAAGCAAATTAATCACGTTGACAACCATGATATTTGTTGCAGCAGCAGCGATGCTCGTTTCGCTGGCCGTGATACTCGTTGTCAATCTTTCCGGTGCGATAGATACACTTATGAAACGGGCGGAAACGCCGCATTTTATGCAGATGCATTCGGGTGAGATCAATACGGATCGACTCACAGCTTTTGCGGAGCAGCATGGGAATGTTGATGAATTTCAGGTGCTTGAATTTGTCAACATGGACGGCGCACGCATCATATTAGGCGACAACTCGCTTACCCATAATATTCAGGATAACGGGTTCAGCATGCAGAGCGACAAGTTCGATTATCTTCTTGATCTTGACGGAAACGTCATCCATGTATCCGACGGCGAGTTATATGTTCCCATCCATTATATGAGGGACAACACCACGAAGGTCGGTGACAAGGCACGAATAAGTGGAAAGGAATTTACCGTTGCGGGATTTCTCCGCGATTCGCAGATGAATTCCACACTCTCCTCCTCCAAGAGATTTCTTGTAAGCAGCCATGATTACGCGGTAATTCAAAACCTCGGGACCACAGAGTATCTGATTGAGTTCAGATTAAAGGATCTATCGGCGCTTGGCGCATTCGAAACCGATTATGCCTCCGCAGGTCTTGAAGCGAACGGACCCGTGATTACATATCCCCTATTCAAAACAATCAACGCCATTTCCGACGGGATGATGATTGGGGTGATCCTTCTGGTGAGCGTGCTGGTCGTTGCTATCGCTTTGATGTGCATACGCTTTACGCTGCTTGCCAAAATCGAAGACGATTACCGCCAAATTGGCGTTATGAAGGCAATGGGGATGCGTATCTCCGACATGAAGAGGATGTATCTTGCCAAATACGCTGTGATTGCGGCTGCGGGCAGTATTCTCGGGTTCGCACTTTCATTGGTGTTCAAAGGCATGCTTCTTGAGAATATCCGGCTTTACATGGGGAAAGCGAACATTCTTCTTCAGCATTGTTGTACGGAATCATCGGCATACTGCTGGTATTCCTTGCAATGATGGCTTATGTAAATGGAGTGCTGAGGCGCTTTCGAAAAATATCAGCCGCGGAAGCCATACGTTTTGGCAATTCACAGGGGCATACGGCAGGTGCTAAGCATCTGAGATTAAGCAGGAACAGGCTGCTTAACACGAATGTTGTTCTCGGTATCCAGGACGTTCTCGCAAGGAAAAGACTTTACGCCACCATGCTAACGGTGCTGGTCATTTCGGCATTTATCATGATTGTTCCCCATAACCTGTACAGCACGATTTCATCGAAAGGCTTCATTCAATATATGGGTATCGGAAACTACGATATGCGTATGGACATTCAGCAGACTGACAATATATCCGAAAAAGCCGCAGAAGTACTAGAAAAGATGACAAGCGACAGTGCCATTTCACAATATGCCGTGCTTGCAACAAAATCGTTCAAAGTGAAGACATTGGAAGGCACGGAAGAAAATATAAAAATTGAGCTCGGCGACCATTCGATATTCCCCATTGCGTATTCCCAAGGCAAAGCACCCGCCGCAGAAGATGAAATTGCGCTTTCTTCTCTGAACGCCGATGAACTGGGCATAGGGGTCGGAGAAACCATGACTGTAGTTGTTAAAGGGAAGGAGAAAATTCTCACGGTTAGCGGCATCTATTCCGACATCACCAATGGAGGCAAAACCGCAAAGGCTGTTTTCCCTGATCAATCGGCGGATACGATGTGGTACGTGATCTGTGCGAAGCTTTCCGATCCATCTCTCATCAATAGCATGGTTTCGGAATATGCGAGCAAATTTAATTATGCAAAGGTTTCGGACATTGACAAATATATTGCACAGACATTCGGCTCGACGATAAGCGCCGTCCATAAGGCCTCCTATGCCGCCATTGTTGTCGCGATAATGATAACGGTACTGGTTACTCTGTTGTTTATGAAAATGCTTGTTGCAAAGGACAGACACTCCATCGGCGTTATGAAGGTGTTAGGCTTTACAAGCGCAGATATTAGGGCGCAGTATGTCACGCGTTCGGTATTCGTTCTGCTACTCGGAATGGTGCTTGGTATACTTCTGGCGAACACGCTCGGAGAGATGCTGGCGGGTGTGGTTATCTCCATGTTTGGAGCGTCGACGTTTCATTTTGCGGTCAATCCGCTTTCGGCGTATCTGCTTAGCCCGCTGATGATGATCGGCTCGGTACTTATTGCAACCATAATCGGCACATCGGGCATGGGTCACATTAAAATTTCTGAAAACATAAAGGGGTAGGCATATGAAAAGATGTTGATCGGTGACCATATCGTAAAATCTTTTGGCGAGGGTGATGAGAAGCACCATGTTCTGGACGGAGTGTCCGCCTATATCAATGAGGGCGAATTCGTTGCGGTTATGGGACCTTCCGGCTCGGGAAAATCAACGCTGTTGTTTGCGCTGAGCGGAACGGATGTCGTTGATGACGGTAAGGTAGTATTTGACGGCAGGGATTTAACGACGGCTTCGGAGAATGAGCTGGCTGATATACGCAGAACCCAGATGGGGTTTGTGTTTCAACAGCCGACGATGCTTAACAACCTGAATATCCTCGACAACATCATTCTCCCGTCTCTGCGGGACAACCGAAAAACGTTGCAAACATAACGGCAAAAGCAAGAACGCTAATGAAAAGGGTAGGTATCGCGGAGCTTGAAAAGCGCGACATTACCCAGGTATCGGGAGGCCAGCTCCAGCGTGCCGGAATATGCCGCGCGCTGATGAACAATCCGAGAATCATCTTCGGCGATGAGCCTACGGGCGCGCTCAACTCAACGTCCGCGCAGGAAATGATGGACTTGTTTTCCGAGATCAACGCGGAAGGTACGGCGGTTATGCTTGTCACTCATGACGCCAACGTGGCTGCCCGAACGGAGCGAATTATGTTTATGCGCGACGGCAGCATTGTCAGTGAGCTCCAACTTCCCAAGTATGACGGAACGGATATGGAGGGCAGGATTGAACACGTTACAGTGAAAATGCGTGAAATCGGGATATGACACGATCTCATCGATAGGGTCAATATGAACTTTTGAATGCATTCAAGGCGCAGCCCTAGCGTCCTTTATTCAACGGATGTATAATCATGGAAAATGCTCGAAAAGGAGTGTTTTCCATGGAGCTTCAAGAAATTAATCGAGAATTAAAAGAGACAAGGAACGAGTTACTTGGCATCCTCAAGGGCTTGGATGGAGATCAACTAAACAGACGGCACGACTCCAACAGCTGGAGCATCAGTCAGATATGTCAACACTTATGTAAAACAGAAGAATTATATGTTGCAGCAATAAAAAGAGGACTAAAGAGCACGGATGATTCAATCTTAGAGAATAAACCTTTGGAATTTCTGCTGGACAGAAGTAAAAGCTAGTGGCTCCCGACATTGCCAGACCAACGGATGAGATTATGGAGCATAAGGAAATGGTGGAGAAGCTCCATCAGTCAAGAGCAAAGTTAACGGAACTTCTAAATTCATTAGAAGATCCGTCCATCCTAAGCAGAAGACATTTTGTCCATCCCGTCTTTAAAGAGATGTTATTGATTGAATGGGTTAGGTCGCTGTACCTGCATGAACAAAGGCATCTTCAACAAATAAATGAAATTATCGAAGGATTTAAGTGATGCTTTGAAAATTCCCACAAGGGTTGGAACATCTATTGAATTCATACATGACAGCCCTTGTTCAAGTTTGGTTTTTATTTAATTGATCCTGCTAATTCTATGATTTCTTGTTCGCTCATAACATCATCTTCTGTATAATCAGTCACCGTGACTACTATTTTCCAATCTCCTTTTTCAAAATAAAGGTGTGGAACATGGATGAACTCTGGACTAGTAATCAATGTAGCCGTGACGTCTTGAATTGAAATTTCCTTCACTAGCGCTGTACCAGTAGTTTGTGCGTAAAACTCAGGCTGTCTATTGTTTTTATAATTAGCTATGACTTCATAGTAGCGGTCATTCGTACGTATGGTATAGTCATACCCAAGAGGTGAATCATCCTCTTTTCTAGTTCTAATTTCTCTTTGCCCAGACATCCCATCTAATGGATCAGGCCATGGAATAGAGATTCCAAGCGACTTCTCTGCCTCCTCCTTGTTTAAAACTAGAGATCGGGCATCACCTGCAGTATTCGCCCATGAATAACCGATTTCAGCATTTTTTACGTTTTTAATCCATTTAACCTCTATAAACTGCTCAATGAACGCCCGAACTGGGGATTGAAATAGGGTAAGAAAGCATAGTGAGCCAAGAATAGATAAAACAATGATTCGTTTTCGATAAATACGACGATTTGGATGACCGCCTGATTTTCTGTTTGAATATTTTTCCCATATATTCTCGAATAAAACAGATGCGTGTTTAGAGTCAATATGGGTATGTAATGCATCCTTAATATCCGACCTATTAATTTGTTTCATGGTAAGCTCTCCTTTTGCGAAATTCAAAAACTTCATTTTCCAGCATCTGTTTAGGAAGCGTAGTTAAAGCTGCATTGAGTCTTGATTTGCAAGTACCTAATGGTATACCTAAGGCTTCAGAAACTTCACTCAGCTTCAACTCAGCATAATAATGAAGTACGATGATTTCTTTGCTTTTCAATGATAGCTGGTTAATTTCTTTCCAAAGTTGCAGAGATTCTTCATTTTGTATGATCTTGTTTTCAATTAAATCCTCATCAGCCGTTTCTGGTGTGACACCGATGAATTTCAACCATTTTTGCTTGCGAAGCATGTTACGCATCGTATTTATCGTTATTTTATAAATCGAAGGCTGTATCGACTTAGTGGAATCGTATGTATTACTTTCTGAACACTCGGATAAAAGTCTCTTGCGTAATGTCATCAGCAAGTGCTTCCGATCTTGTTATCAGCAATGCGGTTTGATAAACATACATAGAATATTCGGTAAATAACTGTTTGGCTTCATCCTGTGTTATTTCAGGTAACATCAAATCACCCCTTTTTGTTTGTTTTTCACCTTATATACACACTCAGCCAAGATTTGGTTCGGTAGATTTTGATTTTTATCGAATCCTATCAACATGTACTCTTGAGTTTATAGGGATCGGTCGCATATTTCGATGGTCAATTTCGTTAACGTTGAGGAGATGTATCAACCATTGTTCATCAAAAGGCTAACCGCACGCGGTTAAGCCTTTTGGTTTGCATACAGCTCGATTCCCGGCTATGTGCCATGAAACCTTGAATACGAAGTAGTTGTTAAATCGCAGCTCTTACTCCTTCACAGAGCCAATCAGCAGGCCTTTAATAAAATACCGCTGCAGGAACGGATAGAACAGCACCACCGGGCCAATCGTCAGAATGGCGGTGGCCATCTTCACCGATTCCTGAGGGAGCGTCTGGCTGCCGAGGATGGCTCCGCTGCTCTGCATCTGCTGGATCATGCTGATCTCGGAGTTCAGCTTAAACAGCAGGTATTGCAGGGGATACAGCTTCTCGTTGTCCACCAGCATGATGGCGTTAAACCAGTTGTTCCAGTAGGCGATGCCGTAGAACAGCGTGATGGTGGCAAGGACGGGCATGCACAGCGGGAAGAAGATCCGAAACGCGATATAGAAATCGCTGGCTCCATCGATTTTGGCTGCCTCCGTGAGGGACGGCGGAATCTGGGACATGTAGTTGCGCACGAGGAACAGATTGAACGGGTTGAATACCAAGGACGGAATGATCAGGGCCCAGATCGTGTTGTTCATACCGAGATTGAGGTTGATCAGATACCAGGGCACCAAACCCGTATTAAACACCATTGTAATGAAAAAGAACAGTCCAAGTCCGTTGCGGTAACGGATATGCTTGGCGGCCAGCGTATATCCGGCCATGGACGTAATCGTGACGGCAAGGATTGTGCCAATCACCGTCACGAAGATCGAGATCATGTAACTCTGGTACAGCGGCGTGCTGCCGAACAGGAGCAGCTTGTACGCATCCAGCGACAGCTCACTCGGAAACAGCTGGTACCCGAATTGTTTAATGCTGGCTTCATCCGTGAAGGAGACCATAAGCACGAGCAGCATGGGCAGGATGCAGAGGATGGAGATGATACCGATCAGGGCGGCGTTTACGGCGTCGAAAAATTTAGGTCTGGACGTCATCTAAGTTTCGCTCCTTTCCGAATGGTTCCGGCACATCTAGAACAAAGCATGATCCGGATTTACCTTCTTCACGATTTTGTTGCTGCCCCATACGAGAATAAAGCCGACCACGGATTGATACAGTCCGACGGCCATCGCTTGAGCCGGATTTCCGATGGTGCGGAGAGAACGGAACACATACGTGTCGATGACGTCGACGGTGGGATACAGCAGCCCGTTGTCCTTCACGATGGCATAGATCATGTCGAAGCTGCCGTACATGATTTTGCCCAAGGCCAGCAGGGTCAGGATGGTTATGGTCGGCAGCATGAGCGGTATGGTGATATGACGGATAAGCTGCCAGCGGCTCGCCCCGTCGATCCGGCCAGCCTCGTAATAACTGTCGTCAATTCCCGTAATGGCTGCCAGATAGATGACGAGGTTCATTCCGATGTCCTTCCACACCGCCGCGGTCGTAAGAATCCACGTCCAGTATTGCGGAGAGGCGTACCAGTTGACGGGATCGACATGGAAGAACGCCAAGATGCGGTTCAGGATGCCGTAGTCGGTAGACAGCAAGCTGTAGACAATGTAGCTGACGATGACCCAGGACAAAAATGCGGAAACAATATCGTGGATTGGGTCACCCTTGAGAACCAGCGGCTGCGGAGCTCATTGAACAGAATGGCCAGTGCCATGGCTGCTAGCGTGCCAACCATGATGAATAAAAAATTGAGCTTCAGGGTGTTGAACGTAACCTCAAGCGCCCTGGGAGACGAGAAGAAAAACTTGAAATTGTCAAAGCCGACCCAGGCGGAATTAAAGAGACCTGTCTTGAAGTTGAATTTTGGAACGCAATGAGCATGTACGGAAGCGTGAAATAACCGAAGACCAGTGTATAGATGGCAGTAGGTACGACGAGCAGGTAGGCGGATCCATTCGAGCGGATTTCGCGCAGGAAGCCGGAGCGGTTTTTTTCACAGGTAGCACGTCCTTTCGTTTGTGATGGGGGCTGCAAGCTTCAGCGGTTCTGATTCGAGTGTAAAGAGAGTTGCCGTGTGCAGTAAACTATGAAAATGGAGTTTGGGCGGATTGAAGGGAGATAAGGCTGCTTTAAAAAACGGCAAAAACTTCAAATTTGAGTGTTCAGCACAGCGTCGTCCGGATTGAATAATCCCGAAAACCCCTTATACTGTAAGGGTTCTGGCTAATGATGCTCCTAAAGAATAGCCTGGGGATCAAAATAAAGAATGCGTTTTCATATTGATGAATGTCCTAAGCAAATGTAAGATGAGAGTAAACCAATAATCCGGTCCAAGTATTCGAATTGCTAGAAAACATGATTAAATTAACATATAGACTACATATAATGTTAGTAATGTTCATGGATGATGGGAAATTTTGTAACTCCGAGAATTTCATTTTAACTTATAACAACCAGATGGCAAGGAGGGAGAAAATGATCCGGCAGCGATTATTCCGTTATGCAGTCTACCGAAATATGTTTCTCAGCTTTATTTTGCTTACGGCAGCCATGATTGCCCTCGTAACCGTTATCCTGTTCATGATGTTCTCCTGGAGCACCGCGAAGGAGGTAGGAAAAATTTCCGAGTCGATGCTGAAGCAGAACAGCGCCGTATCGAGCGTAATCCGTGATCAGGTTTATAACGTAGGCAATCTTCTGCTCAGCGACAAGGAGATCGTGGGCGTCCTGTTGGACAAAGAGACCGATCCGGTGAAGCAGTATGGGGTGTTTGGCACCCTTAACCGAATTCAGTCCACGTATCCGTTCATCCATTCAATCGGAATTTATAATGGCTCGAATAACACATATCTGAATACAAAAGGGATTACCAAGGATCAGGAGAAGGCATTGCTGGAGGAGATCAACCGCAAGAACACATCCTATTTCCACCTGTTCCCGCGCAGAATCTCTTCCGCTACTTCGGCGAACCGGAGCGAAGATGTCCTTACCTTCGTCCTCCTGCCGAGCTATTATTCGCCGCTAAGCTCCAAAGGCGCAATCGTGATCAACATGAGTACCGACACCATTCAGGATCTTATCGGGGTTATCGCAACGAAGCGGTGGATTCACTGCACGTCATCGATGACAAGGGGACCATCATTACCCATTCGGATCGATCCCGGTTCATGGAGGATATTTCGCAGGAATCCTACGTCCAGTCGATTCTGGCATCGGACAAGGAGAGCGGTTATTTCACCCGCTCCATTGACGGACGCAAGAGTCTCGTCACCTACGTCAAGTCCAAGGATATGAACTGGACGTTTATCAGCGTAAGCCAGTATCAAAATCTGCTGTTCAACATGCAGGCCCTGCGAACGTCAGCGCTGGTTCTTGCTCTGGCATGCTTCGCCGTCAGCATGTTCCTCTCGATTTGGCTTACGCATCATGCTTACAACCCGATCCGCCACCTGCTGGAGAAGATGAGCGCCATTCCGAAAGTGAAGGATCGGCGGCAGATCAACGAATTCGCCATATTAGACATGACTTACGCCGAGATGACCGAGAAAATGCGATCGATGGAGTCCGAGGCTTCGGTCGCGCGTCAGGCCCATGTGCTGCAGCTGCTCAAGGGCGGCGACGAGACGGCATTCCACCGTCTGGCCGGGGAAGGCAAGGGGCCTTACTTTCTGGCAGTAGCTCTTCTACTCGATAGCGAGGACGGATCGCCCGGCGGTGAGGACGAGGAGCTGCAATCGTATGCATGCGCAGCTGTAGCCCGGGCAGCCCAGCACATGCTGGAGCCGGAGGGAGCCAGCGTGGCGGCCGTGGGGGATGGGACGGTAGCGATCCTTCTCCCTATGAAGCAGAGCCGTCCCCCGCTTCATGTATTAGGCATGTTGGAGGAGCTCCAGGGTGAGATTCTCCGCACGCTCCGCGTGTCCGTTACCGTCGGTATCGGAACCGCTGCGCAGACGTACGAGGAGCTGCGTGAATCGTTCGATTGTGCGCAGTCCTGCTTCCGGCAGCGCTTCTTCGAAGGCAAGGGCAGGCTGTTCCAGGCCGATCCGGTCATTATCGCCGTGACCGAGCCTTCCGAAGCGCAGTATCCGGACAAGCGTGAGAAGCGTATCATCGATGCTATCAAACTGCAGCAGAGCGATAAACTGGAGAAGGAAATCGATCAGTGGATCAAGGAGATTCGCGATTACAACTACCATGAAGTTATGTTTTTCATCAATCAATTCATTGGGGGCCTGTACAAGCAGCTCAATGTACACACGGTGAAAAATAGGAAAGCGCAGACCTCTTCCTCGGTTTCACGCGTCGGATTACGCGCTTCCAGACGCTTCAGGAAACCGCGGATGCCTTGAAGGAACTCGCTCTGCAGCTCTGCAGCCTCTCCGAGGAATCGGGTGCGGTTCGGCATGCGGAGGTAGTGGATTTTATCCAGATGTACGTACGCAAGCATTACGCGAGGCCGGATATGTCGCTCGAGCAGGTTGCAGGTGAGGTGAAGCTGTCCCGGAGCTATGTCGGCAAGCTGTTCAAGGCGCATTGCGAGCTGTCGTTTAACGATTACCTGAATGCCGTCCGACTGGAGAAGGCGAGGGAACTGCTCGCCAGCACCGAGGATTCGGTTCAATCGATCAGCGAACAGGTAGGCATTCTGAATACAACCTATTTCTATACGCTGTTTAAGAAGCACTATCAGATCTCGCTTAAGCACAGTTCCGAAGCCAGCATGCAATCGAGACGAAAAAGGCGCAGTGAGGGGCAGCTAAGATACGGGTTCAACAATTCGGATTTTGTTCGACGCCGAGATTACTTCCTGATCTGATTCGTGATCAAAGAAGGCTTCCTGACAGCCGTTTAAAGCGTTTTAAAATGGCGAAAACCATGATTTTGAAGTATACGCCATCCCTGATGTCTACTTAAGATAGGAATCGTACAGCATGATAGGAATTACAGCATGACAAAACCAAATGAAGTCAGGGGAGACACGCATGAAAAAGGAAAGCGCTAGCACTATGGTTGGCCGCAATATTTATGGTTTCTGTGATCGCGGGCTGTTCCGGTGGAGGCGATTCCGGCGGCGAGAGCGGATCGGCGAGCGGAGAGAACGGCGGCGGGGATAAGCTCCCGGTCCGGTATTTGCTTCCGGGCTCTGCGCCGCAGGGCTTGGAAGCAGCGGTCCAAGCGATTAACGAGAAGCTTGAGGCCGATGGCCTGAACCTCACGTATGAACCGACATACATCGCGTGGGACGTATGGGATCAGAAGACCAATCTTATGATGTCGACGGGCGAGGAATTTGAGCTGATCGCGATCATGCATGATACAAAAGGACCGACGGTTCTTGCTTAAGCAGCGGCGGGATCATTCCGATCGACGATCTGCTGGATCAATACGGCAGCGAGCTGAAAGCTTCCATGCCGGACTGGATCTGGGAATCGTCCAAAATAAACGGCAAGATTACTTACGTGCCGAACTTCTGGGCGGATACCGCTTATAATGACGGCATGTTCACGATTCGGACCGATCTGCTCGAAGCGAATGGTTTGCAGGCTCCAACATCCCCGGAGGAGTTGCTGGATGCGGCGGAGACGCTGCAGAAGAACTGGCCGCAGGACAACAAGAACGTGTATATCAAAATGCTGGAGGAGCCTGCCTACTTCCTGCATACAACGTACGACACGTATCCTTTTACGGTGGCGGACAACATGATCTACATCGATCAGCAGGGGAATGTGAAGTCCTGGTTTGAGACCGAGGAATTCAAAAAGACGTGCAGTTCATGAATGAGGCGTACCAGCGTGGACTGATCATGAGCGATCTGCTCACGACACCATCGGAGGTTATTAACCAGGAGGAGCTGGTCGGACGTTATCTGTATCGTCCGGGAGACGTTGGCGTGAGCGACACGATCCGTCAGTCGTTTCCGGAAGCCAAGCTGGATATTTATTATTTGGCTGAACAGCCGAAATTCAGATCCTACGCGATCCGCAATTCCAACGGAATCTCGGCTACGTCTCCGCACCCGGAGGTAGGTGTTCAATTCTTGAATTGGGTGTACAGCAGCCAGGAGAACATGGACCTTGTCCAAAGCGGTGTGAAGGATGTGCATTGGAAGGATACCGGAAAGAATACGAAGGATTATCTTGCGAAGAACGAGAACGGTTCCCCAGCTTATGAGCTTCCGTACTGGCTGCTCGGTCATGTGGAGATGAATCGTTATCCAACAAATACGGATCCTGCACGACTGGAGCGGCGGACATCGATTTCCGACGATGCCGTAAATAGCATCACGATCGGTTTCACCTTCGACCCGACAAACGTCGCTTCCCAGTACGCGAATTGTATTGCCGAGTTGAAGACCAGCGTCTATCCTGTGATGCACGGGGTCGTGAAATACGAGGATGCCTACGATAAAATGCTGGCTGCGATGAAGTCAGCCATCTCAATGAGGTCGTGGCGGAATATAAACGGCAATTCGATGAGTGGAGAGCCAGGTCAATCGTAAATACAGTCGCAATAGGCGCAGTGTAACATCATATAACCGGGCAATCCCTGCCCCGGCCTTAGTGCCGGAGAGGGATTGCTTTTTTGTGCATAAACCAATCATAAAGCAGGCTGCGAGGGGAGGCTTGGCGGGAGCAGGTGTTCAGACGTTACCCGCAGCCCCGCCCCATAGCTTCAATTTCCCGATATTGGCGTATTTCAAAGTTTTCTCTCAAAAGTAAAGTGTTCAAGACAGGAATTCCCGAGCTAGAGTAAAGGTCAGACGAAGCCTGGAGGCTTCTCGCAGGACAAATAGACGACAATTACGATCGGGGCTGTCCGCATAACAAGAGCTGGGGCAGCATAAGGAGGACGTTGTTCATGACCAAGCAAGCACAAGCCATCCGGAAGGGCTGGCAATGGTTTACGGAAAGCCGGTACGGCATGTTTATTCATTTCGGACCATATGCCCAATATGGGCGAGGCGAGCAGGTTCTGTTCCGGGAGCATTTGGACCAGGCCGAATACGCAAGGAAAGCCTGCGAGTGGAATCCGGAATTTTTGACGCCGAGCTGTGGGCGTACACGGCACGCAAGGCGGGTATGAAGTATGCCTGCTTGACGACTCGTCACCATGACGGATACTGCTTGTGGGACACGGAGACGACGGATTATTCGAGCGCGAAGCAGGCGCCGGGCAGGGATCTGGTCCGCGAATTCACCGATGCATTCCGTGCCCAGGGACTTCGGGTCGGCTTGTATTATTCCTGGATCGATTGGCGCATCCCGGCTTACTTCGACGGACCTGAGAAGGATCCGGAGGGCTGGGAAACGATGAAGCGGTATTTGCATGCCCAGGTAGAGGAGCTGGTCACGAAATACGGGCGCATCGATCATTTCTTCTTTGACGGGGTCTGGCCGCGAACGGCGGAGGACCTTGAGAGCATCAAGCTGGTCGAGCGGATGAAGTCGATTCAGCCGGATATTCTGGTCAACAACCGCCTCGGTCTGTCCGAGGAGGAGAAGCTGCATGCGGACGGTGGCGGCGGATCGGGTGATTCGGAGGTGCTGGGCGACTTCGGCTCCCGGAGCATGTCATCGTCCCGGATCAGAAGCGTCTGTGGGAATCCAACCAGGTGACAACGTGGCGGCTGTGGGGTTACACGAACGGCGAACGATGGCGTCCTGCCGATGTTCTGCTCGACATGCTGTGCGAATGCGCGGAGAAAGGCGGAGCTGCTGGAGGGAATTTGCTGCTTAATGTTGGGCCGCAGCCTGACGGGCAGCTTCCTCCGGCATTCGTGGAGCGGGCGCTGAAGATCGGCGAATGGCTGGATGTTCACGGGGAGGCCATCTACGGCTCCGACGGCGGGAACCTTACAGAGTTCATTTCCTACGGGCGGCAGACGCTGAAAGGCAACCAGCTGTTTCTCATTATTCGTTTCTGGGACGGCCGTCCGATGCTGAGGCTGGCGGATTTGGTGACACCGGTATCCCGGGTTACGCTGCTGACGACGGGACAGGAGTTGTCGTTCCGGCAGGAGGACGATGTGCTGTATATCGAGGGGCTGCCGCGGGAACGTCCGACCGAGTTGTTCCCGGTTATCCGTATCGAATGCGAGAGCTTACCGCAGACCAATCAATGGGGCTTGGAGCGCCTCTGGATAAGCGATCCTTCCCGAATCGCCGACTGGGCCAGGACGCGAGGGACATCCGTTTATGTCGATGGTCAGCCTAGAGCGAGAAAGGAGTAGTCCATGAGAACGCTGGTATTTTACGATGAACATTTTCCTTATGAAGGCGAGCGCCCGTCCGAGAAGGCGCTGGAACAATTGCGAGGATGGGGGAGGTTGCTGATGCTGCGGCTGTAGGAGAGCGGCTGGCGGAAGGCGGCTGGGACGTGCTCCTGCATCTGCATGGACCGTACTTTCCGAAAGCGGCATGGACGACCATCGAGGCATATCTGAAGACCTATGGAGGTTTAGTGCATGCGGGTGGTGTGCCTTTCCGCAGACCTGTTCGAGAGCTGGACGGAGCCTGGCATATCGAACGCGAACAGTTGGCTTATCATCAGCGAATGGATATCCACGATGTGCTGAAGGTCGATGTGTCGCGCGTCCAGGGGCTGAAGACCTCCGCCGAGTATCCAATCCTGCAGGGGCGCGGGGATCTGTTCGGCATCGAGCCGACCTGGGGCTTGACGCTGCATCCGACCAAAGCAAGTGATATTCCGTCCGAGATGGGGGCAGGCGGTCCGATGGACGCCGTTATCTCACCGCTGCTGACAGGTGTGGATTGGGATCAGCGCGAGCGGTCTGCTCCGATTGTCATGTTAGAGCAGCATAAAGGTGATTTCGCAGGCGGGCGCTGGATTCTGATCAACCAGCAGCTGCGGGCTTCGTTCTGGGAGACGGAAGGGCTTGACGTTCTGAAAGATTTGGCCGAATACGCTGGAATGGGCGTTACGGAGCTGTGGCTGAAGCCGAATTATGCTTCCTACGAGCCGGGCGAGGAGATGCGATTGACGGTTCAGCTTCAGGCTCTGTCCAGAACGTCCGTCCCGGCATCAAGCTGGCATTTTGCGGTTTGCGTCATGAAGAAAGACAACGGAGAGATTGTCTGGACCGGGCACGCGAGCTCGGAAGCCGGTATGGAGCAGCGAGATCTGCAGCAGCTTCACTTGTCTGTCTTAGTAAGGCTGGAAGCGGGCCTGTACCGGATCGTGTGCGAAGCTGAGTCCGAGTCCGGGGAGCGTCGCTGCCTGACCCAAGCGGTCTGGGGTGTTGACCGTCCTCTGCTGCAAGCTGGGGAAAGGCTGGAATGCGGGCGCGATTACTTCCGCCGCGGAGGCCGATCTGTTCCGATCGTTGGGATGACATATATGACCTCCGACGTCGCGCGGAAATTTCTCCATCTGCCAAACGTTCAGCGGTGGGATGCGGATATGGCGGAGATGAAGAGGGCAGGGATCAACCTGATCCGGACAGGCATTTGGACAGGATACCGAATGATCATGTTTGCCGACGGCCATGCGACTGAGGACGTGATGCGGGCGATCGATGCCTTTATTCTGACCGCCAAGCGACATGAACTGGAAGTGACATTTACCTTCTTCTCCTTCGCTCCAGAGGCTTGGGAAGGCGTGAATCCGTATCTGGATCCGCGATCGGTAGAAGCACAGAAACGCTTCATTGCTTCTATCGTAGGGCGTCATAGGGGAACGACCAACGTGCATTGGGACTTGATCAATGAGCCTTCGCTGTTCGATCCTAAGCGGATCTTCGAGTAGGTATCGATAGGGGACCGGTTCGAACGGCAAGCCTGGTCCGAGTGGCTGCGGCAGCGTTACAGGGAAGATCTCTTGCTGCTTCAGGAGCGCTGGAACATGACGCCGGGTGAACTACCGTCATTCGACTCCGCACCGACGCCGAGTCCTGACGATAAGCTGTTCAACAGCGTGCTGCAGCCGAAGAAGTGGGGGCCGTGGCTTGACTTCACGCTGTTTACCATGGATATGCACAATAGGTGGGCATCTGAGCTCATCGGCACTATTCGCCGCTCCGATCCCCGTCAGCTGGTGACGGTCGGGCAGGATGAAGGCATCTGCTCCCAGCGCCCGTCGCCGTCGTTCTACGGCCCTGTCGTTGATTACACTACGGTCCACTCCTGGTGGCAGAACGATCACCTGGCGTGGGACGGCATCTTTACCAAGACGCCGGACAAGCCAAATCTGGTCCAGGAGACCTAAGCATCATGCACGTGCAGCGTCCGGACGGCGTCGCCAAGCGGACGGAGGAGGAGCTGCGCAGCATCCTGGAACGCAAGTATGCCTATGCGTTTTCGACCGGAGGCGCGGGGGCTGTGCAGTGGATATGGAATATTAATTACTTCATGGATAACGCCAATGAATCCAATATCGGGGCGCTTCGGGCAGATGGAACGCAGAAGCCCGAGGCCGATGTGTCCTATGACTTCGGCAGCTTCATGAAGGAAGCATCCGTCCTGTTCGACGATGAGCGGCAGCTTGAAGATATCGCCGTCGTTTACCCGTACTCGAATGATTTTTCCAGCAGGAAGCTGGCATACGAAGCGACAACGAGGGCCATGCGCACGCTAACGTTCGGGATGAATGTCCATCCACGCGGTATCGGCGAATACCAGTTGGAAGACCTGAAGCGCTATCCGGCCAAGCTCATCATCGTGCCAAGCGCGCACAACTTCGACGATGAAGCGTTTGCCATGCTCCTTGAGCTGGCAAGGGAGGGCAGTACCGTCCTGTGGACCGGACCGCTGCGCACCGATGCTTATTGGGGGAGGCACTGCATCGCCTGCAGGCAGAGATCGGCGAGACCGTCCAGGCCAACGTGCTTCGGGAAGAAATGCTGGAGCTGGCGGGCGAGCGGTTTGCCGTTTCATATGGTGAGCGGAAGATCAATGTGCTGGCAGTGGATCGTCCGCTGGGTCGGTTGGATGGAGCGCTGGAGCCCTTCGCGGTAACCTTGGGCAAGGGACGATTTATCTGGTGTCCGCTCCCGGTTGAAATGAATGAGCGCTGGGAACCGATCCAGGCTCTGTATGCGGAAGCCCTTCGCTCCGCGGCCATTTTGCCCGAGCTGGAATGGCTGAAGGGGGCGAACTCCCGGGGATATATGGCCGCAAGCTGGCATTCGGACAAGGAAGGCTCTATGTCTTTGTCTCCGAGCACGCGGCAAGCGCAGAAATCGAAGTAAGAGACCCGGTTTCCGGGACGGGTTACGCCTTCGTGTTGGAACGGGAGCGAACGGTCATGTTCATGACCGATGCGGAGGGACAGGTGCGAACGGTATACCTACCGGAGGAGGTTCATATTTGGCAGAGCCCATCGTCCAGACCTTGAGTCGTACGCCCTTCCTCAACAGGCAGGAAGAGGGCTCGATGGAATTCGACTTAGGTACTGCGCGGTGATTCAGCTTTACTGAAGGACACGTTGAGGAGGTTTTCTCGGCTGATGAATCAGATCGAGAAGCCTCTTTTTCGTATCGGGGAACATATCATAGGGCAACCCCACTGTGGTTTTGCGGGTGACGGTGGAAGGGAAATCGGTCAGCTGAAGTGCTGAACGATCACAAAAGGATTACCGGAACCCATGGAGAATACGCTTATACGGGCGGTTCCATGCTCATATCGAAGGAAAATTCGGGTTTATTAGACGGAATCGAGTGTTGTTATCTGCATCGTAAATTGCTGAGCGGTCGATATCAAGAATAAGCGAGGAGTGATATGAATGAACGAACAATTCCTTCAATTATACGACTATAACGTTTGGGCGAATGATAGAGTATTGGAACATCTTCAAACATTGCCGGACGACGTGTTCTTTCAAGAAGTGAATGTAGGCTTCAAATCCATTGCGGAAGTTGTCGGCCATCTTGCAGCCGCGGATGAAGTTTGGTTTGCCCGGATCAAGGAAGAAGTTTCTCCTGCCCTAGTCTCGAAATCATTTGCTAGCATTGAGGCAGCTCGTCATTATATGAGCCAGACCCAGACACAGAACCGCGAATACTTGGCATCGGTTCACGATATGGGAAAGCACGTGACGTATAACAAGCATCAGAATTCGATTTCGGAGATTGTTCAACAGGTCGTAAACCATGGAACCTACTATAGAGGCAATATCACCACGATTCTTCGGCATTTGGGACATAAGGGGATATTAACGGATTACATTGCCTTTTATGGGCGAGGGCGTAATTCCATTATTGCAGTCTAAATAAAGGGACTCCCTGTTACATGACAGACTTTTATGTGGCTGGCGTTCAAGCAGGACCTGAATGTTATGTTAATATAGTTGAAGTATGATGGAATTGAAAGGATGGTTAACATGATTCAATCGATTGTCCATATCGCATTGGTCGTGAAGGATTATGATGAGGCCATAGCCTTTTACACCGGGAAGCTGAACTTTACCTTGGTTGAAGATACCTATCAGCCTGAACAAGACAAACGCTGGGTGGTCGTAGCTCCTCCTGGGTCAGTTGGCACTACGATATTGCTTGCCAAAGCGTCCAAGCCTGAACAAGAGCCTTTTATCGGAAATCAGTCTGGAGGCAGAGTATTCCTGTTCTTGAATACGGATGATTTTGGAGAGATTATCATGAAATGGTATCGAGAGGTATCGAGTTTGTGAGAGAACCCAAAGAGCAGGATTACGGCATGGTGGCTGTGTTCAAGGATTTATACGGGAATCTGTGGGATTTGCTGGAGCTGAAAGAGAATCATCCATTGATGAAACGGATGAAGTAAGCCAAAATACATAGATTGTATGTCTAAGAAACGTACAGGAGGGGACTCACAGCATGTCCAACATTCTGAATGTGATTGTCATTGCAGCTCACCCGGATGAGCCTGAAATTTACGCGGGGGCCATTTCGGCTTTATATGCAGAAATGGGCCACAGGGTGAAGTTTGTTACGTTAACGGATGGATGCTGTGGTCATCATGAGATGTGCGGAGAAGAACTAATCGTTCGCCGCAAACAAGAAGCGGATGAAGCGGCGAAGCATCTTGGCGTCTTGGAATATGTCGTACTTCCCATTCCGGATGGGGAGTTGATGCCGACACCGGAAGTACGCAAGGAAGTGATTCGTCAAATTCGGGGCTGGGAGGCGGATATCGTCATTACCTTCCATCCGGAAGGGCCGGGTCATGTGGACAACCGCAACGCAGGGAAAATCGTACGGGATGCGGCAGATTTTGTGGCAAAGGTGCCCAATGCGGTACCGGAAGTGCCGTCCTTGAAGAAATCCCCGATATTCTTGCTGATGCCGGACTATGCGGCAAGGGCAGCCTATTCACCGGATATCGTCATTGATGCGGGAAGCGTGATCGAGAAGAAATTGCGGGCCTGTGACGCGCATGCTTCCCAATTCTATGAATTTGCGCCATGGCAAGGCGATTTCTTGCATGAAGTACCAGATAATTGGGAAGAGAAGCGGACGTTCATTCTGAAGTATTGGGATCGTTTCCTGCGTGTGTCCGATGAAGTGCTGCCAACGCTTGCGAAGCTGTATGGTCAAGATTACGCAGCAAGCGTTCGATATGCAGAGCCGTTCGAAATTGCGAATTATGGCAGAAGACCGAATGAAGATGAAATGAAGACCTTGTTTCCTATGTTAACAACGAGTGCACGCATGTGATCTAATTCAAGATAGATAGGAATACAAAGAGCGGATTCCTCTCAAAGGAAATCCGCTTTCTTTTATGATCGAGCAATCCAACATATGCATTTGGCCATCTCTACTAGACTTTTTCTATAGGTGTTTCTACAGCAGGACAAAACCCGGGGTTCGTCGAACATAAGAGCTCGGCAAATTGCGGTTGGAGTTTGGTTAGTTCAGCAAAATAACTTCCAATTACATGATTGGCGCTAACCGAACCATTCTGGAAGTTGAGCGGGTTGTGGGTGTGGACATGACTGTAATAATATTTTTTTCCCGTTTTGGCACCTTGTAGATATGCGGGGGTGCATGTGTCACAACGTCGAACAGGTTGGCGATGCGGAAGCTGCTCCGAACGTACTTCGTATAGGCCATAGCAAAATCGGGATCGCCTACACGGGGTGACCCATATGTAAACACATGGGGGTAGTGTGGTCCGTGTTGGCGGCAATATCTACAGCACACAGCGTCGCAAGTGCTCCGCCAAGACTGTGGCCTGTGATATACAAGGTCTTGTCATGAGGCAGCCTATTAAGCGCGGACATAATCTGGCCTCGGGTGGAGGCGTAGATGTTGGTGAAGCCGCGATGCGTGAGAGAGGGCTCTTTAATATATTTGAAGTTTTTTGGGAAGCGATGGCATCTGAGATCCAATCTGTTGTGGAGAGAGTCCCCGAAAGGCAATAATAATCTCATCCGGAGATTCAAGGATAAACCCGAAGCGTTCCGCCACGCCGATTAAGGAGTTCGCTTCAATGGTGTCGTGGAGCGAGTAACGCAGCGGCAGGACAAATGAGCCATCCGTATTGGTGAATTGTGTATAGGTCTGTCCACAGATGGCTGCCAGGAAAATGGCCCACTGTTCTTGTTCCATGCTTGTACCCATGCATATCCCGCCCTTCTGTTCTCCTACACTATATTAGGGAGTGAGGGGAATGGTGCCTAGATGCTCCAAAATGGCGAGTTACACCTCGATCCAAAGGGAATTTGCCGGATTTATTACTCAGAAGGTTTTGGAACAGGCAACTTATATGGTACGATTCAAGAGACATTCATAGGACGACCGATGTATAAGCATATGTGCGCCTTCAGATTGTACTTAATGATCACTAGAGAGAGCAGGGTTATATAGAATGACAGACAATACTCAACAACGCTTCCGTTTCAGCGAAGCGCCCATCTGGGATTTACAACGGACTTATTATGAAGAGCTGGGGATGAAAGCCTGGAATAATGACCAGGTCCCGCAATATATTACGAGCAACCCCATGATTGCAACGGCTTACGCCGAAGTTATATTCGGATTCCTTCGGGACCGGGCCAGTCAAGGGGATATGACCGAGCCCGTTACCATTTTGGAGCTAGGGGCCGGAGCGGGGCGGCTCGGATACCATATCCTGCATAAGCTGTGCGAGCTGAGAGATTATGCAGGAATTGCGCTGCCCCTTTTCGCTATGTCATGACCGATCTGCCGCAGAAAAATGTCTCCGCTTGGAACCAACATCCTGCGATGCAGACTTATATCGAGCAGGGACTGCTGGATTTCGCAAGGTTTGATGCCGTGCATGACAAGGAATTGAATTTGGTGGTATCGAAGACAACGATCCGACCCGGGGACCTGAAGCAGCCGCTGCTGATTATTGCTAACTATTTCTTTGACGGCATTCCGCAAGAGCTGATTTACGTGGGGAAGGGAAGATTTTTGAGAGCGATGTTGTCATCGACTTTCCGGAGCAGTATGAGAAGCTTAAGCCGTCTGAAGCGCTGGAGCGAATGAAGCTGGCTTTCGAGCATGCGGGCACCCAAATATGAAGAGGAAACCTATCCGTATCGCGATGTGATTGCCCATTACCAGCAAGAGCTGGAGGATTCCCATATCCTGTTTCCGGAGGTGGGGTTGAACTGCCTGGAGCGACTGAATCAGTTGTCAACGTCAGGGTTTCTGCTCCTTACGGCAGATAAGGGAGATCATCGCCTCGAGAACTGGAAATTTGCAGAACCGCCGCAATTGATTTACCATGGCAGCTTCTCGTTAACAACGAACTATCATGCCTTGCAGCATGTGTTCGAGCAAAGAGGCGCGGAGGCGATATTCCCCACCCAGCATTATAAAAATATTAACATCGGCTGCATACTCATGCTGGAAGAGCCAACGACATATGCTAATACTCGGCTGGCTTACCGCCAGTTTATCGAACGCTTCGGACCTGATGAGTTCTTCCTCTTGAAGGAATGGATCGATCGGAATATTGAAAGCATGGGGATTCAGCAGATTTTGTCCTTTTGGCGTTTGGGTGGTTATGACGCAGAGTTCTTCATCCAGAGCGCCAAGCGCATCTCGAATCTGCTGCCGGAAGCCAATGATGAAGAAATGCTGGATATCCGTAAGGGCATATACATCATGTGGTCATCGTACTACGTGATGGAGCAGCGTTATGACCTGGCTCTGGATGCGGGGCTGGTGCTCTTTGAGATGGATATGTACGAGGATGCGATGTTCTTCCTGAAAGAATCCGTTGAAACGGATGAAGATGAACCTGTGCCCACGGTTTTATATTGTCTCGCAATCTGTTGCTACGAGCTTGAACTCGACGAAGAGGCACTGGAATACACGCGCCAGGCGCTCGTTCTGGAGCCGGATCATGAAGAGGCATTAGCTTTGTTGAAATGCTTTGAGTAAATTCAGGAAAAGAATAGAAATAGCAAACACGACCCGGCCCAGAGAATTTCGCAGCCGGGTTGTGCTGCGTAAACCAGTCTGAGCTGGCAGATCAATTAGTACAGATAGCATCTGCGAAGATTGAAGTAGTGGAGTATAATGAATAAGGCATGGATAACAAAATGATGCTGACAGAAATAATACTCACAGAAATAATACAATGATAGGTGAAAACAATGAGAATAGCTTTTTTGATTCAGGGTTAGGCGGATTAACCGTGTTGTCAGCGGCGATGAGGAGCTGCCGCAGGAGGACTTTTATTTTTGCCGATACCCTGCACGTTCCTTACGGTACCAAAGCCAAGGAGGACGTCAAATCCTACATACATGATGCCATAAAAACCATTATGCAGGAAGAAGTCAAGGCCATTGTGATTGCGTGCAACACGGCTACAAGCATGGCGATATCCGAGCTTAGGAGGACTTATCCTATTCCGATTATTGGTATGGAGCCTGCCGTAAAACCAGCTGTAGAAATCAATCGGTCCAGCGGCAAGCGAATCCTGGTGTTTGCCACCCCATTAACACTAAGGGAATCGAAGTATCGGGATCTGGTCAGACGAGTTGATAGCATGCATATCGTGGATTCCTTGCCTCTGCCAGAGCTGGTGGAATACTGCGAAGCTTTGAATTTTGACCAAAAAATCATGAATGCTTACTTTACCGAGAAGCTTGACGGCTTCGATCTGAATGAGTATGGGACCGTAGTGCTGGGCTGCACCCACTACCCTTTTACAAGAAGATCTTATCGGATCTGTTGCCTGAACACATCCAAATTATAGACGGCAGTACAGGAACCGTGAACAGGCTGATCCAAGTCTTGCGTGCGAATGATCTGCTCAGCTCCAGCGGTACGCAGGATGTCAGGCTATTAAATTCGAGCCAATCGATGGAGTACGCAGAGAAGATGGAGAAAGCACTGAGCATATACAGGGAAATAGAGAATAGGCAACAGGGATATCCAGAGAGGAATTGAACCCGCTCGGAGCGTCCTCAGTGGCTATTGATCAAAACAACGAATAAAATATGACTGACTACCCATGACCCGACCTAGGATAAGCTTTATTCTTAAGGCCGGGTTGTGTCGTATGGAGGGAGTTATGCAGGTATTCGCTATTGATCATATGAAGGAGGTTTCATCCAAAGCGATATGAGTCCTATTCTCCATCGCGAGGAGCTTGGGAGCAATCTGTCTCCGTAAACAAGTACATCGACCATGGGAAAAATATTGTCTGACAACAGGCAGGATTAGTTCACTCTAGCATGGAAAGGATGCAGTTACACATGATCGAATTCATCGTTATTATCCTGATTGTGGGTTTGGCCGGGATAATTAGCAATCAATATTCTGCACTGAGAAGAATGGATCGTATGCAGCGTTCACTGGATGAGCTAAACGTCCGATTGCAAGAGATGAAGGATAATGAGCACAGACGATGACCCGAACAACCGGATATTCGTTTTCATGAGGCGGCAGATGAAGACGAACAGAAGCAGAGCGAGAGAAGAACAGAAGTTTAAGATGCATTTGCAGCATATTAGAACGGGAGACAGCAATCTATGATAAAATATAATATTTGTTTTGTTCGACGTGGTCATGAGATTTTACTATTAAATCGGGATTACGCGCCATGGATGGGGTGCTGGAATGGAGTAGGGGGCAAGCTGGAGGGCAATGAAACGCCCAGGGAATCGATGATTCGTGAGCTGTATGAGGAGACTCAGATTCAGGAATGCAGCTTAACATTCAAAGGTCTTATCACTTGGACAGCAGATGGCAAAAATCCGGGTGGGATGTACCTTTATGTCGCGGACATACCTGAGGATTACAGCTATGTTACTCCGATTAAAACGGACGAGGGGATATTGGATTGGAAGTCCACGGAATGGATTTTGTCCAAAGGGAATGTTGGAATCGCTGCCAATATTCCGGCATCACTCGAAACGATCTTGCATGATCCGAATTGTTACGAACATCATTGCATATATAAAGATGGTAAATTATGGAAATATGTACCGACTGTGATTAGTGAATTGGTTGAAACGAATGAGAAACAGCGAGCCTCGTTATTTGAGAAGTACCTACATACATCACACGATCCGATTTATCGGTAAGAGGACCATCTAGCTGAAGCTGAACAAATCATGAGCTGAATAATTAGTTGGTGATGTGACAAGGCCGATTAAATTGAATCTGGATCGAAAATAAATTCATGGAGATATAAACATGAGGTATACATTACTGAAAAACAGTTTCGTTCCCGTATCATTTGGATTGCTGCTTGCGGCGATCTGGGTGCCGATTGGTATCATAACGTACATGAACACGTTGGCTGCAAGCATGACTCTAAAATACATCGTACATTTTTACTTGGATTGCCTCTGATTGTGGTCATATTTGGGCTTATTCTACTTAGAAAAAATCCGCATATCACATATTTTCGATTTCATATTTGATCTTAACCTTCTTGATTACGGTGCTTATTCCCATAATTGCAGAGTCTCAAGTTTGAATGAGGAGGGAATGCAGTTGGACACATTGCTTTTCAAGTCTTATATTCAGGAGATTTTTGGATCGTTGCTGGATGATTTTGAAGAAGATGACGAGTATGGCTTTCATCAATTTTCATCGGGTTCCTATAAAAGAATCGGCTATGCAACAAACATAACGCCAGAGATCGTCCAACAAGCCGCTGTACATAAGGTCGATCTGATCATCACGCATCATGATGCGTGGAGTTTTATGTATGGAATGAAAGAACGCTGCCTGGAGTTACTGAGGGAACATGGCATCGCCCATTTTTATGTTCACCTCCCTCTGGACTATGCTGAGTTTGGAACCTGCAATTCGTTACTGCTTGAGCTTGGGGTAGAGCGTATTGTTCAACCATCCCGTCATGTGGAGGGTGACAGTTCGGTAGGCATTGGGCAGCTCAAGTCCCCGACCACGATGGAAAAGCTCGTAGAAATCATGTCCTCTGTGCTAGGTGAGAACGTGTTCTATCAGAAGAACAGCGAAAAAGCGATTCAAAGAATCGGCATGGTAACGGGGGCAGGCAACGGCACCAATCAATTGAGAGAGGCTTTGAGCCATAACTGTGACGTTTACATTACCGGTGAAAAACGCTCTATACCGTTCAATACGCCAGGTTTATCGGGTTGAATATCATCGTGGGCAGTCATACCTTCACCGAAATTTTCGGTGTGCGTTCACTGGCGCAGAAACTTCAGGAAAGGTTCCGGGACATCGAAGTTATACTGCTTATCGAGGAGCATATTGAGGTTATGCATACTTAAAATGATGTCTATTAAACACGTTCCATCCAGTGGCTGAATGGGAAATAGGAGATGATGATTGTTGAACAAAGTAATCGATTATTATAATACGTTTGATGAATGGGGACGGTTGGATAGGGAGCCTGTTGAATTTATCGTTAATCTGCACCATATTTTGGCTATGTTACCTAAGAAAGGCCATGTGCTGGATAATGGAGCTGGTCCTGGGAAATATTCGATGGAGCTGGCGAAGAATGGTTTCGATGTTACCTTAACGGATCTTACGCCAAGACTGGTAGACATTTCGGTTGCAAAGGCAAAGGAATTGAATTTAGAAAAACAGTTTAAAGGCTTTCACAGTGCAGATGCCAAGGATTTGAGTATATTTCATGACGAATTATTCGATGCCTCGTTAATGATGGGACCGTTGTATCATTTGCAGTCGAGGGAAGATAGGGATACGGCAGTACAGGAATTGTACAGGGTTACTCGATCCGGCGGTTACGTATTCGTGGCTTTCATGACGAGAATCCGGCATTTAATGACTTCGTTAATGTACCCTGAACATTGGAAGCCTCATGATCATGTAAGCAGCATTAAGGAGTTTATGAAGACGGGAGTCTTTAATCATAGCGATGAAGGAAGGTTTACCGGAGCGTATTATTACAATATCGAGGATATCAAGCCGTTCATGGAATCGCATGGATTCGAGAGCATCAAGTTGATTGCGTCATCAAGCATAGCGGGGGCGCTCAAGCCGGAGCAGTTTGATTATTGGCGTTCTCGTGGGGAAGAAGAATTCCATGAAGTTATGAAGATGATATATCAAGAAGCTGAGAATCCAAGCATCCTGGGGGTTTCATCTCATTTGTTGTATATTGGGCGGAAAAGAACGGAGCATCCGAGCATATAGAGGTTTTTGAATGAGAGAACTTTAGGAGGAATATGAAGATACGGATCCGAAGATTTTTTTAAGTTACTAGGAGATATTAGAGATCATGTCTGTTGATCGGGTGAGGAAATAAGTGGATTTCAATGTACCTAGGTTTCGTGGGATACCTACATGATCATACATTGAGAAGGGGAGAACCATGAAAACATGACAAACCTAATCGTACACGAAGTGGCTGACCTGAATGCAGCAGACCTTACCGAGATTTTGAGGGAAAGTACGGAGGAAGGACATAGACACATCAATCGTTTACTCCGAGAATACATAACAGGAACGAACAGGTTTGATCAAGAGTCTGAGGCGTTGTTCGCATGTCGAATGGATCATAGATTGATCGGGATATGCGGATTGAACAGAGATCCTTATGCTGAGGCGAATATTGGCAGGGTTCGAAGGCTCTATGTGTTGAAGGAATTCCGTGGACATGGCGTAGGGCGAAGACTGGTTGAAGCTGTCATTCATATGGCAAGCAGCCATTATAGTAAACTTGTATTAAAAACAGATAATCCCCAAGCGAGTGAATTCTATAAGCGTTTAGGTTTTCGAGAGATTAGCAATAATGGCTTGGTCACACATGAACTCCAGTTTTGATCTAGTCTGTGAGATAAGCCACCTAACATTAGAAAGCTGGAATTGTCGGTATCCCAACAGAAGCATAACGGTTGGTGATTCTTTAGGAACAAAAAGAAGGTACTGACATCTTAAGTCGCCATAATGGCGACTTTTTCATCATCTGGGATGAAGACAGGGGATTTGCCAATATTCGCGGCGAAGAAGTAGAAGAATATATTCTGAAGCAATCATTTTAGGATCATGGAGGTTCACATGAGCGGAAGTCAGTTCATCATCACAGGGACATCGAAAGGAATAGGCGAGCAACTGGCCTGTATGCTTGTCGAGAACGGGAATGTCGTGTATGGCATAGCGAGGGGAACATCGGATCGGCTAAGCAGCTCTGCCAATTATAGACACATTGCGTACGATCTGAATGATACTTTGGGTCTTGAGAATGTAATGGACAGGCTATTTGAGTTGATTGACCCAGCCCATGCGGATATGATATGTCTCATTAATAATGCGTCGATGCTCGAACCGTTGAAGAGCATTGACTTGTGCGAACCGAAGGATATTCAGATGAACCTGCAGATCAGTCTGATCGCGCCAATGATCTTAACTTCCTCGTTTATCAAGAAAACGGAGGGGCTTTCCATTAGGAAGAAAATCATCAATATCTCGTCAGGATCAGGTGTTTATCCAGCACCCACCATGAGTGTGTATTGTACGGCGAAAGCCAGTATGAATATGTTTACGCAGAGTGTTGGAGCCGAGCAACGGAACCGACAGCACCCGGTAGAGATAATTGCGGTTAATCCCGGAATGGTGGAAACCGATATGCAGAGATTGGCCAGAAGCAAAAATGAGTCCGAATTTGACATGGCCCATGTTTTCGCGCAAGCGCACGAGTCTGGACAGCTGTTGTCTACGGAGGAAATCGGGTTGCATCTGCTGCATATCATCGACAAAGAGTTTGAACCTGGCCAGATTGTGAATTATAACGAGGTTTAAGGCGAAGGTGAAACAGTATATATAGGGTTTCTCGAATAGAGAAACTAGTCATTCATAGGAGGGATATATGGTGATGAGCATCAAGTGGATGATCTGATTTTGATAGCAGCAGTAACTTAACAATTAGAAGTGCTGACCAAGATGAATGATGTTTAAACAAATTGATAAGTTATCAATAAAACGGGTAGAGGTGAAAAGAATTTCCGAAGTCTCCGTTCGCATAATCGAAAGACATGAACTGCCTAATTTGCTGCAATTGTACAGACATTTGCATGAACAAGATCCCGAATTGGAGCATAATGAACATCTGGCTGGATTATGGGATGAAATGATGCAGGATGATTATATTTACATTCTTGAGCTGGATGGGGAGCTGGTGGCAACGTGTGTACTGAATATATTGAAGAATTTAACTCGTAATGCAAGGCCGTATGCCTTGATTGAGAATGTGGTCACACATAAGGATTATAGAAGGCGAAGGCTTGGACGGAAGCTTCTGAATAAAGCCATTGAGATCTCACAGCAAAGAAATTGCTACAAAATGATTGCAGGACAAAATGATTCCAAAAATAATTCATGGTTACAATTGTAATGAAACGGCTGCCCGCTTGTTGAAATATGATGCCGGATACGTTACCATCATTGAACTAACAATTGTCGTAATCGGCCAGGTAAAGGAGTCGTGAATGCGATGACCAAGGTACTTGTAGTAGATGATGAAGTCAGTATATCAAGCGCTGTGGCTTATGCGCTGCGAAGAGAAGGATACACGGTTGAGACGGCAGGGGATGGGCAAGAAGCGCTTGAACGAGTGGAATCGTTCCATCCCGACGTGATGGTGCTGGATGTGATGATGCCAAGGCTTAGCGGATATGATGTTTGCCGAAAGCTTGAGAACCGGCAGCGTCCGGCCATCCTGTTATTGACCGTAAAGGACGATATCGTTGATAAAGTGCTGGGATTGGAGCTCGGCGCGGACGATTATATGACCAAACCCTTTGATATGCGGGAGATCATTGCCCGAGTGAAGGCGTTGTCACGAAGAAGCCGAACAGTTGAGAGTATTCAGCAGCCAGCCTCGCCACAGAATGAAATCCGAATTTCGGGGCTTGTCATTAACCTGTTAAACCGTACCGTGCATGCCGAAGGCAAGCTGCTGGAGCTGACTCCGAAAGAGTTTGATCTTATAGCTCTCCTGGCACGGAACCCGGAGCGGGTATACTCCAGGGAGGCTTTGCTGGAGCAGGTATGGGATATGGACTTTGCAGGCGGGACACGTACGGTAGATATCCACGTTCAGAGACTGCGTAAGAAACTCGGAGATCTGCATGACGTGATTCAGACCGTGTATGGCATCGGATACAAAAGCACGGAGAGTCCAACATGAGTCTTAGGAAGGTGCGTTTCGGCTTGAAGTGGAAGGTCGCACTTCTTCTTGCCTTGCTGCTGATCGCGGTGCTCGTTGTTCTGAGCACATTGGTTCTTGCAGGCATACGAGAGGACCAGCGCGTCCGCCTGGAGCAATCCTTCGCTCATGAAGCAGAAGCGGCCAATCTTCGGGTTCATCAGGAGTTTCTGACGAATACGAATAATGAAATGCAGCCGGATGCCTTTATGGAAAGCGTGGGTCAACGGCTTGCAGTGGATCTTGGATCGCAGAGCGGCATGGCTGTCACCTTGTATAAGCTGGATGGTACATTCACGGGGACCTCGCTTCCATTTCAGCCCAAAATGGATGTGAAGGATGCGCTTGCCCACACGGAAGAAGGACGTTCGGCTTATATTACCGAGGGTGATCAACTGCTCTACCTTGCTCCGCTTCGCAATATGGACGAGCAGATCGGAACCATTCAATTCCATGCTTCGCTTGCGGAGCAGCATGCTTTCTATGAGCGAATCCGCAAGCTGTTTCTCACCTAAGCATGTCAGTACTGGCTGCTTACTTCCTGATCGGTTATCTGTATGTCTGGCGCCAGGTTCATGTCATCAGCAGATTGAATTTGGCTGCACAGCAAATCGGCGAGGGAGCCTATCTTAGCGAGCCGACGGTCAAGCGAAAGGATGAGCTTGGTGAGCTGGCGCAAGGTATTTTTGAGATGAGCGGGAGAATATCCTCCTCTGTGAGCCAGCTCACAGAGGAGAAGTTGAAGCTGCTTGATGCGATTGAACGGCTGCAAGAGCTGGAACAACAGCAGAAGCAGTTTATCGGGAATATCAGCCATGAGTTGAAGACGCCGCTCACTTCGATCCTTGCTTATGCAGATTTGCTTGATTTATATCGTGACGATCCTGAGCTTCTGGAAGAAGCGAGAACTCGGATTCGCAAGGAGGCCCAGCGTTTATACGGCCTGGTGGAGAAGGCGCTTCAGCTATCGTCCATGGATATTTATGAATTCGAAACCCATGCGGAATCCATAGAGCTGAAGCCGATCCTGGAGGAGGCGACAGCTCGTCTTCAGGCTAAGGCAGAGCAGAATAACATTACGATTCAATCCAATCTAACGGATGGCAAGGTATGGGCGGATGCGGATAATCTGATGCATATGATGTTGAACCTGCTGGATAACGGAATTAAATATAACAAGCCCGGTGGAACCGTTACGTTGACAAACGAGGTGCAGGATCAACAAGGCGTTGATCGTATGGTGATTCGTGTCAGCGATACAGGAATCGGAATTCCGGACCATGCCAGAGAACGGATCTTCGATCCGTTTTATACAGTGAGCAGTGACCGATCCAGAGTTTATGGGGGACTGGCCTGGGGTTATCGCTGGTACGCAGCCTGGCCGAGAAACAGCACGGCTCTGTACATTTAACGGAGACGGGACCGGGCGGCTCTACCTTTATAATTATCTTGCCGATGGATCGGCCGCGTCCAGAGGAGATTAGATCAGCAGAAGAAAGTCCAGACTTGGAATAAGGGTCTGGGCCTTTTTTGTATAGCAGCACATATGTTTACAAGTTCGTTACAAGCCCGATATGTTATCGATATATTCGCACTCTATACTGAGATCAACAGGGAAACATGAGGCATGCTAAGACATGGTGCTGCTGCCGAAGCTCCCTTTAGGGACCATTTGTAGGAGGAACCTGTTATGAAAAATGTAGTAGGAAAGTATTGTGCCCGATTATTGCTTATTGTTGTTCTCGCCGCTGCGCTGTCTGCCTGCCAGTCCCAGGATCGGTTAACGATTGTGGAACCGGGCGGCAGCCCTAATATTCAACCACCTGTCTCAAACGCTGGCAGCAATGCTTCGGAGGAGCGCAAGCTCACGGTAGTGGAAGGATCAACAGGGGGACGAGTCGGGAATTGGTTGTGAATCAGACCCATCGAATCCCATCATCGAACATTGAGGCGTGGTTGTCCGAGAATGAAGTACGGGTTACCACCACCAAAATGGTGAAGGAAGCAACCGAAACGGAAGAACCGAAGTATGCTTATACCACGGAAGCCGTGAATGTAAGCACAGGCGAGCGCCGCGAGATCAAGAATCATGAAGAACAGCATCCAGGTGAACATTACGTCAAGGAAGATGCATCACCGGACGGTAAATACAGTTTCATTCAGAAGTGGAGGGATAAGTACACGGCGGACAATTATATGAAGGATTTGAGCACAGGCAAAAGTGTACTGGTGAAGGGTAACAATTATATGGAGGTGGGGGTTGGCTCAATTCCGATACCTATGTCCTTGCAGCAGGCTCCATGAGCGGCAAAGGGGAGATTCGTCTTATTTCCACGGACGGTTCATATGAGACCATTTCAATCGAAGATGAGGATGTTGAATCGTATAACCAATTTGGGGCTAGTAAAGGCCGGATATATTATACGGATGTGAACCAAGTGCTTAAGGTTGTTGAACCGGGACAGTCGAAGCCTGTGAGACTCATTGAAAACGTATGGAGCTTTGAAATATCGCCGGACAGCGAATACATCGCCGTCTCTACCGCCACGAAAACGGACGGAGAACAAGGCAGCGAGCTGTTAATTTATGACGCGGCTGGTCGTCTGCAAGGCACGCTTATCGGAAAAGGCGATATGATCTCTTATTTATCCTGGTCGCCGGACTCCTCCAAATTAGCCTTCGACGTTTATTCTGAGAATGAGAGCGGAATGAACGGTGTGTATGTTTTTAATACGGCTTCCGGGAAGGTAAGCTGGATGGCGCCCTATTATTCCTCGGTTCATCCTGCAGCCCATCCACTATATCCTCTGAATTGGAGTCCTACTGGAAAAAGACTGGGAATTACGATTGAGGATAAGGAAGCTTTAATTGCGACTCACGTCATCGATTTTAAATAAAAATATCGCATATAACCATTTTATGGATGAACGATCAACCATTTACTCATCGGTTTGAAATGTCGGTGAGACTACGAGAGGAATGAAGCGAATGAAACAGCTAAGAAAATCAATGGTGGCAGTTGCCGTATTAGGTATGACATTAACGGGAGCAGTCGGCGTATATGCAGGAGCGAACCTGGAGAAAATCTCGGCTTACCTGAATCATGGCATTGGCATCAAAGTCGAAGGTGCAGCCTATAACACAGGTGGGAAGCTGACCCCTATCACCTATAAAAACACTACGTATCTCCCTGTTCGCGCGATTGCGGACGTGCTGAATGTTCCTGTTCAGTACGATGCGAAGAATAACCAGGTGCTGATCGGAAGCCATTCTGGAAACGGACAGACGTCCGAGCTCACCACAGTGAAATACAGCGACGCCCAGTTAAAAGAAATCAAAAGCGCATTCGCTAAATTCGATGGTTTCACAACACCCTATGCTCCTAATCAGATGATCCAAGGGGATGTGTACCAAAAGACAGGGGCATCGGAAGATGGAGTCAATATGGTATTTAAACATATGACGGTCTATATCTCCCCAAGAGACTACTCTCACGGGTATGACAGCACAGCCGTAACACTGTCCAACGGAACCAAAGCTAAATGGTATACGCCGGATGATACGGCTATGCTGGGATTCCAATTCCATGATCGCTTCGTAACGATCAGCTCACCGGATCATTCCTTAAGCAAAGCACAGCTGGAAAAGGTGGCTGTAAGTGTCGCTCAAGGGAAGTAATATATAGAGACTATAGAAGAGATATGAATGAGAGATTGAAAAAGGTTGAACAGCGGTTCATACAAAGAAGCAAGCAGGATCCTGTACGGGATCCTGCTTGCTTTTCATTGTACTAGAATAAGTCCTCAGAGATATTTCCTGGGCAATCTATTCTGGTAAACGATGGGATTTCATGGAGCGAATAGTTCAAATAGAGTTTTCAAACACGTTGCAATAACAGGTATCCGCTAATGTTGGATGTTCTTTTGCGGAATACGATTTTGAATCCTACATCATTATCCAGCAAGCAGGCCAAGGCTGTGCTTAATAACGCATTCGGTGTCAAATCTGCTCTGCAAGGTGAAGAGCTGCCGATTACGCGCGCAGCAAGAATTCTGCGAGGAGAGCCAACAACGAGAGGGTTTCTTGACCAGTTGATTAATACAAGATCCGGCTGGGGAACAGCATTGACAGAAGCCATATGAATCACCTCTTCACTATAGTAGAATCACTATAGTAAATGATAAAGTGATCCGATATGTGCTAAATAAAAGGCGGAGCGGTTTATATAACCTGCCATTTGGGACGGGAAGACTTTATCTAAATCCGTTTAATCCCACATAAACTCGGGATCTGTATGGTATTATTTGGATGGGTGTGTTATGGAAGGAATTTGTGGGTGAGTGAGGGAGTATGACATGATTAGACTGCAACCTGTTAACCAGGAGAATTGGACGGAATGCATTAAACTGAAAGCGAAACCGGAGCAGGAAAGCTTTATTGCTTCCAATCTGTATTCGATTGCCCAGTTCCAATTCCTTGAGAATTTTGAGGCGATGGCTATTTACAATGATCAGACGATGGTCGGTTTTGCAATGTACGGCTTGGATTCGGATGACGGAAACTACTGGATTTATCGATACATGATAGATGGGCATCATCAAGGGAAGGGGTACGGCAAAGAGGCTTTGCGGTTCATAATTGAAGAAATCCGCAACAAACCTGATCGGACGAATGTCCTCATGCTGAGTTTTGACCCGAAGAACGAACAGGCAAGACAGCTGTACGTGAAAGCAGGTTTTGAGGAGATCGGGGTTATGCCGTGGTCTGCAGGAGAATCTGTAGCCAAACTTAATTTATAATTCGAGAGGTAATCTGAGGGAGACTGATGTACCAGGATGCAAACAACGAATCGCTGCAGCTGGAATTTAAAGAGCTGAAAGAGATCGATATAGATAGTATCAGCTCCGTGCAAAGACCCGTATTTGAGGATCTGGGTACGGGACAGCAGGTATTTTAAGAACATAATACGTTTTCTAATAGGAAAGGGAGTGTTAGCTGTATACAACAGCTGCACTCCCTTTGTATTGAGCTAATAGATTGGGCTCTTATTCCAATAATTTGGTGAAGTCCTGTAAGGTATCGGCATAATAATACTGAACTTCAATGCTATTATTATCGTCGGTGGCTTTTTGACCCTTGCTCCGAATGATTGGAAAGAATTCTGCATAGTGTGCGCCATTCAGGGATATTCGAACAGGCTGTTTAGGATTGCTCAATTGTTCGTAAGTGTAATAGGAAGGCTCCCCGTTTATGTTGATCTGCAAGTCGAGTTTCTCTGAAGCGTTCATGGCGAGATAGAACTCCGAGGCGCCATCGGGATTCATCAGAGCAAAATCAGAAACCGGACTTACTCCGTGTCCCGATCGCGATCCTGCATACATGTAGACTTTTGTTCCGTTCGGAATGAGATCGTCCTGCGACGGTGCCTTAATATAGCTGGCGCCTTCATAGTAGTTGTATATGCGATGCAGAATGACCGAGGTTTCGGCTAAGGTCACCTTTTGATTTGGACGAAAATATCCTTTTGCGTCGGGCTTCATGATGCCAGCCTCTGCAAAACCGAGCAGGGCGTAGGCTTTGACGTAATCAAGGTCCGAAGCTAGCGAAGGCCCCCATTTTTGTCTTGCAGCAACCCAATTTCAGGTGCTAACGGCTGATAAGCATACTTCCATTTTTCATATTGGTTGTAGGAATTGAAATATCTTTTGGGGATATCCTTAAACGAACGAAGTCTGGCAATATCTTCACCCTCCGGTAGTACCAGTGCGTAACCGATATCTTTAAAGAGCGCATTCAGCGTAATCAACAGGTCCCAGCGTGTTAACACTTTCTCCGGCTGGTAAGTGAATGTTTCATTGTGATAATTTATTTTGTCGGCTGCTTCAATTAGCCCGCTAGACATGCTGCCGTAAACATCCTTGAAAATGGGATAGGACGAGTGTCCATTGGGCACGCCCGGAATGTTGACTTTCTTGTCGCTGGGAACCCGGAATTCGGGAAACAGCCGATGAACCATAAGTGTAAGATCGGTCTTGGTCACCATCTTGCCTAATGTTTGGGTTCGATACTCCATATTCTCAAATACCCCTTGAGACCTAAGAAAATCAACGGATTTCTCGGCCCAGGCATATTTGGATGTGCTGGGTTCCGCTGCACTTGCCATAGACGTCATGCATAGTGATAGAATAAGAGTTAAAGCGAATAATCGGCGCCACCTTTTTAACAACATGATTGCCTCCTGTATGTCTCTATGTATTGGTTTTATATTCCACTATTGTAGACGACAAATTATGACAATATCAATTGTTTTTTATTACGAAAGACCTATTCAGGGATTTTTAATAGAAGAGTGGCCGTTGACTTTATCATTCAAAATGGTAATATTTTAAGTCATTAGATCAAGTGAGTATTTCTGCTTATTCATATAACAACAGGATTCTGCTATCTTTAAATAGGATTGCATCTGATGACGGAGGAGGGAACGCATGGGAATAGATTGGTACGACATGATCGCACGCCGGAACGGTGGATACCAAGGAAGAGCGAAATACACGGTGGTCGGAAGGTCGGCTGAGGACGTGTACGAGGAGCGATTGGTAGAGATGCTGCCAACATTTCGTTCGGTGCTGGATGCAGGCTGCGGACATGGTGAATTCACGCTCAAGATGTCCAGACATGCAGAGCAAATCACAGGTTTTGACAACTCCGCGGAGATGATTCGAATATCCCAATCCCTACTGGAATCCAGCGGAATCGGTAATGTTGAATTTGTGTATGCCACCACGAAGGCGGAGCTGCCTTTTCATGATGGCCAGTTTGATTTCATCTATGATCGGCGGGGTCCAACCTCCATCCTGGAGCATCCGCGAATTCTGTGTTCTGGCGGAACCATCTTCGGCATACATACTGATGTGACTGACGTGAGAAGACGATTGTCCGAGAATGGCTACGTTGATGTAACGATCGAAGAATTTAATGAAGCGGTAACTTACTTCCCGAGTGGGGTTGAATTTGCATTAAATTTGTCGGATACGCCTGGTAATCCCGATTTCACCTTGCCGGAACGAAAGGGTGAGCTTGAAGCCAAGATACGGGAGAATCAGATCGATGGGCGGCTGGGGGTCCGTGAGCTCAAATATATATGGAAGGCAACGAAGGCATGAAACAAAGATCTTTTATCATACCTGATAAGGAGTGATTGGATATGGATCATGATTTCAACCGACAATGGCTGATTACGAAGTTCGACAACATCCGCAGCCGTACGCTCAAAGTGCTGGTGCAGTTGAACGATGAGCAAGTCAATTGGAGGCCAAGACCTTCAAGTTTAAGCATATCTACGCTGATCAGGCATATCGATGGCAATATGAAGGAGCGAGTAACGAAGGGGATTCTGCATCAAGACGTTATGCGGAACCGGGAGGAAGAATTGACCCAGACGTTTGTAAGCCGGGATGATTTGATCCAAATCGTGAAGAACCTATTTCAGTTCCTTATAGACACGGTAAGCTCCATGTCGAATGACGATTTTGAACAGGTTCAATCGGTAAGGGGGACGGAGAGAACGAATCTGGATATTCTGCATCAATGCGCCACGCATTACTCGGAGCATATGGGTCAAATTTTTTATATCGCCAAACAGTGTTTAGAGGTCCAATATAAATCCACATCGATTTAACATGAAAGTCCCCCTTAGCTGGTGTGTATGTCCAGCTGTTTAGGGGACTTTTGAATTGAGAAATATTCAACTAAGAAAAATGAGATCAATCCAGCGCAGGGGTTACGCTGGCCTTCAGCTCATTCCCGCTGGTGGTCCAGTTCACATGGGCTCCAAATAGAACGGGAATACTCCGGATCGGAATCAGGGTGACGCCGTCCTTCATCATTGCGGCATCGCTGTTGTAGACCGCCTTGCCGTCCATTTCAAAGATAGCCTGCCCGATCGGGACCGTCACAGTCTTGCCGTCGGCTGAAGCAAGGGCGGCATATTTCTTAGGGTCCCACTTCACTTCATATCCCAAACCCTCAGCCACCGAGCGAAGGGGAACGTAGAACTCGTCATTAATGATGGAGGAAGGCAGGGTGGAACCATGGATGGCGATGGAGAGCTTGAGATTGTTGATGAAATGCCTCTTATGGATGAGGGCATGTATTCCCTTCGTTTTGTCCACAACCTGGGAGACTTCGTAGTCCGTGGCGGCACTCATGTAAGCATAGGCTGTTGCGCGATCCATTCCAAGCTTCTCATTCAGGAAACCAAGAGCTTCACGTACCGCTTCCTTCATGGCCTCATCCAGATCTGCGTCAAGACCGACGGGAATCCAGTAATCCTCGGTTTCGGCAAAAGGCTGCTTGAGCTCGGCTCGCGGAAGGGAGGGATCTCCCGGCTTTAGCACAGTTAATCGGAAGGTACCGCGAAGGAGGCCTCCATCGCAGTCAATGCGACTTCGCCGTCTCCTTGTGCAAAGTGAGGGTCTCCGGTATAGAAGAGTCCGCCTTTAACCTGGATCGGCAGATACAGGGTCGAGCCGACACCGAGCTCGTTGATATCGATATTCCCTCCCGTTTCGATCGGCGGGACACTGCTTACTTTTTCGCTGGTATCTGGCGCCACGCCCATAAGGCCCATGAAAGGTTTAAGGGAAAGCGCACCTGGCCGCCCTTTTCAATGGGAAGCACGCCATAGAGCTTGCCGTTGATTTCTTCTATGTAAATTTGGATATATTTTGATATAACTCGGGATTCGACGCGTTTGCTCCTTCCTTGCGCCCCTCATTCTCTGGATATTCACCGGGAAGTGCGCCCTTGTAATGCCGATTGGAAATGACGCCATAGGGAACTCGGGGAGTAAGAGACAGCACTTCAACCTTCAATACGTCACCAGGCTCAGCCCCTGAATGTCGATGGGCCCCGTTACCACATGCGGACCATCTGCGTCAAAATCATGCGGAAGATCAGATGCGGCAATCGCTTTAGCATCATTAAGCACCTGATCCGGCTGGATACCGAATGAAGCAAAATACTTCTCCGGATCCCGTCCTTGGTCTTCGAGAATTCCCTCATGGGATAATGTATCAAAAGTGATGGTGCTGCCGGAGGAGACAGTCAGGATGGATTTGCTGTCCCGATTCGGCAGAAACCCCAGCTGATGTTCTCCAGGGAACTGGGAACATAATAATCCGCTTTGATCTGATCTTTGCTAACGGATTGCAGGATAGGAAACGACGTATTCCCTGCGGCATGTGCGGGTACAGTTGTCAACAAAGAGAGGCTGCATAAAGCAACAGTTAGTGATCTACGCGTTGTTGTTCTCATTAATGGCATATTATCTCCCTAACTCGTATGTATAATATCAATCTAGCAGCATTATACATCGGAATTATGAGAATTAACAATATTTATGTAATATATTATAACATAAATAGGATGAATTAATTATATAGAACTAAATGGTATAAGTTGAATTACCTAAGAAAACCTTCCATACCCCTTGTGATACGGAAGGTTAATGGAAGGTTTGAGTGATCTTCATAATCATTTTAAGGCTGACCAGGCGAAGGGGCTTGGTGAGTCTCCTTTTTCTGCATGATGCTGGTAAGCGGCAGAGGCTCCAGGTAGGTGATCGATTCGTTGACGCCGGCATCCAGCTGCCCGTTATTGAATTGCACTCCGACGAGATGCGTACCCGAAGGGGATGAAATACCTAACGAGCGTCCACTGGTGGAGGTGCCGTTCAATCCCTGATTGTTGCCCGGCGTGAAGACGGCAAGCAGCTGAGAAGGCGAGAGGTCGTTCTCATTCGCGTTATAGCTGGCAAGGAACTGCTCCCTGCTCAGGTCATAACAGCAAGGCTGCTTCTTGATCCAGATGACCTTGGTTTCGTTGGGACGAATGATGGTGTCCGTGCTGTATCGGTCCTTTGCAATCGTCCAGCGGTTGGACTTCGATTTGTCGAATGGAAGAGCAGGGTCGTAATAATAGTAGATTTGGTACCCTTCCAGATCGATCTCCCGGTCATGGGGATTGTAAATCTCCACATAATTGTAATTGCCTTGATCGCTGGAGTTAGCCACGACTTCCGTGATGTGCAGGGCGGTGGTCAAAGGGAGCTTGGGTACTGTTTCCTCCGTGGTTTTGTTGGTCTTCTGCAGCGTGCCCTTGATCATGATCGGATAATGGTCGCTTGGGTATTGCCCCTCCTCATTGTAATTAATAATCTCGCTGTGCAGGACATTCCATCCCGTGCTATGCAGAATCCAGTCAATCCGGTTACCGCTGCCGCCACCCGTAGGGTCCTTGTAATTATGGAAGGTCCCCAGGTCATCGTTAGTATGTTTCTTGGCGGTGATGTGTCCATCCGACAGCCCATTGCTTGTAAAAATAGAATACGTATCGCTTCCCGGAACGGTATTGAAATCGCCCGTCATAACCACGGGGATATCTGGTGCAAAGCCCTTCATTTTATCGATAATGAGCGCTGCGCTCTTCTGCCGGGAAACCTCGGATTGATGATCCAGATGCGTGTTTACCATATAAAAGGTTTTGCCGTTCCTCAGGTCCTGGAAGCGGACCCAGGTTACCATGCGCGGGATCTGATTTCCCCAGCTTGCAGAGCTGATGATCTGCGGGGTGTCCGACAGCCAAAAGTGCGACTGCTCCAAAGGCTTAAGCCGATCCATTTTATAAAAACAGCCATATATTCTCCGAACTTCCCGCCTTCGCGGCCAACTCCGATTCGGCCATATCCCGGGAGGTCGTTCTCCAAATCAACGATTTGGCGGTGAAGGCCTTCCTGAGTTCCGATGACATCCGGTTGATTCTCTAATATCAAGTTCCTCATGATAGGTCCGGTTCTCCCATGGCTGATCATCATTCGCAGCATAGCGCAGGTTAAAACTCATGATCCGCAGTGGACCTGATGAAGTTTCAGCTGTGCCTGCTTACCACTGGCAGCGGAGAGAGACGTTGTTGTCAGAAATGTAAGCATCATGAACAGGCTGGTGATTTTGGGAATTCTCATAAGGGTTCCTCCTTTGTCATGTGCGAGACTTGTAAATCTTCTAAAAATTAGATGTATCCTGCTGTCCTCCCTTCCTGATTTGCCCATATCATAACCTATTTCTGGCAGGCAGCGTATTTACAATATTTTAGGTTTTTGCTTTGGTTTTGGATGTTCGTGGAGGAAATGGGTGAGCGTATACGGAATATATGGATGAATCGAGGTGATAAATTTTGAAGCCATTGAATTACAGCGCATTGATCAGTTCTTTGATTATCGGAATATCCATCGTTGCCGCCAGTTTCATCCTTCAGGATGCTGAGGATTCAAAGTATGTGCCTGCCGTTACAGAAGGAGCTGATTCTGTGCAAACCGATCCTCCGTTAATGACTCTTGAACAAACAGCGGAGTTCTTGAACCTTACCGAGTATCAGGTGAAGAGCATCATTTCATCCGACAATGCGCTAAGAGAGCAGGGAGCATCAGAAGGTAAGCCTTTTCCTTATATAGTTGTACAAAATGAAATGTACGTTAGCAAGCTGGGACTTATCTCATGGCTTGATGAGGCAACGCGGAACAGACGAAGATTTGAATAGAATCTTGCAAGGGTCTGAGGTCAATAAACTAAAGTTAAGCCGAGAGTAATAATCGACTCAACCGGAGGTTGAATATCAGGAACCGTTCTACTGCTGCGTTATACTTTTGGTTAAAGATTGGTTTATATTAGATGCATCTCATGGAGAACGAGGTGATCTTGGATTCATGAATCAGGCAAACAACGTGATGGGCAACAATATCGTCAGGCTGCGAAAACAGCTTGGTATGACACAGGAGCAATTGGCTAATGGGCTGGGTGTCAGTTATCAAGCGGTAAGTAAATGGGAGAATGGGCAAACTTGCCCGGACATCATCCATATACCACTGCTGGCAGATGTATTTGGAACCACGATTGACGAGATATTTGGCAGATCCGTACATCCTATCGATTTACGAAGAGGCCTTGTTCTGGAATATTTGTTCGACGGTGATGTGCGGGATACCAGCGGGGAGGGGCGTCATGGACGGCTGGAGGGCGGGGAGTATGGTACCGACCGCTTCGGCAGGAAGGGTGGAGCTTTAACGCTGAACGGCAGAAGTGACTATGTTCAAATGGATAAACCGCCAATGCTATCGAAGGATGCTTTCTCTATATCAGTATGGTGTTATTATGACGCACATCAGGTGCTGCGGGGGTGGCATAGCGCGATTGTCTCTCAGGACGGTCACCATCAGAACCGGGCGTTACAGCTCAGCACGAAGGATGAATACATTACGTTCCATGGTTTCCTGCGGGAGCCGGATCTGATGATGAATGCCAGAATTGTGAAGGAACACTGGTATCATGTGGTCCTGATCTATGAGGACTCCCGTTACCGAATGTATGTGAATGGCCAACACACAGCCGAACGATCAGGCAGCTTCACACCTTATCCTGACGAACCCATGTATGTGGGCAGAAAATCTACCGATGAACCTTATTTCTTTTTCACGGGCGCTTGGACGATCTGCGGATCTATAATCGTGCCATCGGGGAGCGTGAGGTTGAAGCCCTCTATGTTGAGAATGGTTATAAACCTGTTCCTTTACATCATAATGAAACGTCGACCGACCCAATTCCTGTGCTGGATCGTCTGGATGACATCCGTATGATCTTCACGAAGGATACCATCGGGCTGGCGGCGGATTGGTACACTCGGTATTTAGGCTTCAAGATATTAATGCAGGATGAGGGCTTCTATATGTTGACGCTCTACAACAGTCCCAATCTGTTATTAGAGAGCGTGGACGAAACAAGAGAATTGGAATTAACGACGGCGGCTTCATTTATATTCAGAACCAATCGGGATATCGAAGAGCTGCATTCCTATCTGTCCACGGCCGGAGCAAGAATGGAACAGATTCGGGACGAGGGTTTTGCGTGGTTTTTGGATTTTAGGGACCCCTTTGGACGCGAATGGATGATTATGAGGGAGAAGAGTGGATAACGTCAGGGTGGGGCTTTATTTTAGAACATGTGTAAAGGTAGGGGACGGGACTATGACGAAGAAGGGTATCGTACTTGTGGTAAGCATTACTCTTTTTCAAGAAGATCAGGTGTTGATCATCCAGGAGAACAAACCCGTGGTACAGGATAAATGGGGCTTTCCGGGAGGGCGGATCGAGCACGGGGAAGATATTGTTGAGGCAGTTATAAGAGAAGCGAAGGAAGAGACAGGTTATGATGTCAAATTGACAAGTACGACAGGCGTGTATCATTTTCTCAGCAGTTTGAATCATTATGTGGTTATGTTTCATTTTACAGGAGAAGTGGCGGGGGCCACTCGCTTGCCCTGTTTAACCCGCCTTTGATTCTAACTTCCGGGTAAGTGCATATTCATATGTCTTAACTTGTTGCGTTGGTCAATGTTGTTCAGAAAACGTTGGGAGGATGTATAAAGGTGGATGCCATCCGTTATCCGATTGGTCCGTTTACACCTCAGGAAGAACCCACCAAGGTAGAAAGGCAGCAGTTCATTGGGCAGATTCCTGCTATCGTACCAACCCTTCGGCAAATTATTATGAACCTGACTCCATCCGAACTGGATGCCTCTTATCGGGAAGGCGGTTGGAGCATTCGGCAGATTATTCACCACTTGGCGGATAATGATATGAACGCTTATTTGCGTTTTAAACGCGCACTGACCGAGGATGAACCCTTAGCTAGTTCATACCGGGAGGATTTATGGGCGGAGCTGAGTGATTACAGCGAGGTTCCCATTGAGAACTCGCTTACGCTGCTGGAAACACTTCATTTCCGTTTTTAATTTTGCTCAAGGAATTAAAGCCTGAGGATTTCCAAAGAACCATGAGAACCCAAGTGCTTGGCAGCATTACCCTTGATATCGCGCTGCAGCGATTCGTATGGCATAACCGCCATCACATCGCCCAGATTACATCTATATCGAAGCGTGAAATGCGTAGTTTGTTAGAGGAGCGACGGCCATGACTGGAGGTCGGAATATGCATATGGTGGAATTGTGTTTGATCTGGATAATAAAGGCCGTAAGAATTGGGGTTAATACATAGCTTGGAGGTGCACAACGTATCGCAGATCATAGAAAGTACGTCTGGAATTCGCATGCCGCCGTTCTAGGGTTGGTCGTAGGAATATATGTTGTGATTTACGCCGCAGTTGTTATCCGGTTAATCTATCATTATCATATTGCGTTATCTTTTGTATCGGTATCGTGGGTGTCCTTACCCGTACTGCTGCTGTTGTTCATTCTGTATCGGATATCCAGAACAACATGGAGCATGTTACTGAAGCAGCATTATGCGTCTACCATCATAATCGGTGTACTGCTCCTATTTTTCTCAATCTACGCCTTAAGTTACAACCTGTCGTTGCAGCGTTTTGATTACAATCGATGGGTGGGTTATCCTGAGCAGCGTGCGCTGATGGTGAACGATTTTCTACAGGAGCATAACCTCGTGGGCTTAACCCAGGCGGAAGTGATGGATCTCCTCGGTGCCAGCGATAGTGCCAATCGGGCTGACGATGATGACAATACAGTGGTGTATGATCTTGGCGCATTGCGTAGGATGGATTACAAGAGTGAGAAGCTCTTCATCTATTTGAATGAACGTGGTTATGTAAAGAGTTACGAGATCGTAACGAGGTAGGGGAAAGCGGGGTGTCTATGACAATAAAAGCGATAGGGAGCACGGAGCGGCTTGCAAGCCATATGGTGTTCAAGAGATAGGGAAGCATGGGATGACACTCTTGAAGCCAAGCCATATAAGACGATACATAAGCTGGAGGAATTGATCAGCATCTACACCCATCACCATGAACAACAAGAATAGCGATAAATCGTTAGTTAAGTTCAATTTCATGGAGGTGGACAGGGATTGCGACCGCGTTATAAAACCGAGAATGGACAACGGCTCATCTATGAATCCTATGATCGATTATTGGCAGGCTTGTCGGTTCCCCTAGAACAACAGAACATTCCTACGACATACGGCATCACTCACATTATAACGGCAGGCTCATCGGAGAATCCTCCCCTGCTGCTCTTGCATGGGACGGGAGATAACGCAGCCATGATGTGGGTCTATAACATGGAAGAGCTGTCCCAAGCCTTCTATGTCATTGCAATTGACAACATCGGCGGTTCAGGGAAAAGCGAACCGAATGACAATTACAGTCAGCAATTTGATCAGGCGAAATGGTTGGACGAAATCCTTGAGGCATTGCGGATCAACTCCGTATATATTGCAGGAGTATCCTATGGAGCTTATCTCGCTTATCATTATGCCCTTATGCGACCGGATCGTGTTGAAAAAATCGTATGCATGGTAAGCAGCATTGCCGGGAGCCAGCTAGAGGTTATGAGCAAAATGATGAAAGCTTTTCTACCGGAGGCCTTATTTCCTTCAGAACGAAATGCGCGGAAATTGCTGCGAAAGCTGTGCGGACCGCAGATCGCTCCATTCGAGGAACATCCCGAGCTTATGCAGCACTGGATCTATCTGCTCAAGTTCTTCAACAATGCATCCATGAGGCATCATAAGATTACGATTTTTCCTGCGGAAGACTTTCGTGTGATCCGGCATAAGGCCCTATTTCTCATTGGCGACCAAGACATGCTGAGCAACTACCCCAAGGCCATCCACCGATTGATTGATTATGGCATGATTTATCGGATCGTGAAGGATGCGGGACATGCCATTAATCATGAGCAGCCGGAGATTATTCATCGAGCAATCCAACAATTCTGTCTGGGTAACAACGATACACAAAACACCATGTAGGAGAGAGAAGAGGGACAATAATTTAACAGGACTAGCACTATTCTGACAGGAGTTGAGCACGTTATGGCGATTGATGATATATACAACAAACAGGCTGAGGCCTATGAGATCATGGTTAGCAGACAGCTTGCCGCTTGCTTCATCGAGCGTGGACCTGGTGGTGTCGGGCTGGACCATCAGTTATCTGGCTCATTCAAACCAAGAGAACTGCCGTCAGAATCTGGAGCAGGTGATGGCTGAGCTGCAGCGTGTCTTGAGGCCGGGCGGGACGATAATCATTCTGGAGACGATGGGAACCAAGCACAGATACGCCGAACCCTCCTGACTTCCTAGTGGATTATTATGCACAATTAGAGCGTACATATGGATTTAACCATCGTTGGATCCGGATGGACTATGTGTTTGATACGGTGGAAGAGGCGCAGCAGTGCACAGGGTTCTTTTTCGGAGAGGAGTTATCAGATAAAATTCAGGCAAACCAATGGTCAACCGTGCCGGAGTGTGCGGGGGTATGGTGGAAGCATGTTTAACGTTTGGAGGACATGAGCTTGCATTCTTTAACTTCATCGCGAGAATTGGAAGCAGCCCCCGAGGGGGGCTTGTTCCTTATTTAAGAAGGATGTGGATCACTCACATGATATCGTCCTTTGGGTACTACCAGAGGCGATCCCGAGACGGGGTCCGAGATCACCGTGCAATTAAGCCCGAAAATGTCTTTGACCAGCGTGCTAGTAATAACCTCGGTTGGCGTACCTTCAGCGACAAGCTTTCCTGTATCCAGCGCAAAAATATGGTCTGCATAACGCGCGGACAAGTTGATATCATGAAGCACCATGACAATTGTTGTTCCGTGTTTTCGGTTTAGATCGGTGAGCAGGTCCAGAATCTCGACTTGATACGTGATATCCAAAAAGGTTGTTGGTTCATCGAGAAACAAGATATCGGTTTGCTGCGCCAGAGCCATGGCAATCCAGACGCGCTGTCGTTGACCGCCTGAAAGCTCGTCAATATTATGGTTGGCAAACTCGGTTATATTCATAATGGTCATCGCTTCGGCAACAGCCTCGTGATCCTTCTTGGTCCATCCGCTCAGCAGCGATTGGTGCGGAAACCTTCCTCGTCCAACCAAATCCGCTACAGAGATCCCTTCCGGAACAATGGGGACTGCGGCAGCAATCCTACCACTCGGGCCAATTGTTTGGCCGGGATTTTGCTGATGGGCTTGCCGTCCAGAGTAACGCTCCCCGATATGGGCTTGATAAGCCTGGCCAATGTTTTAAGCAGCGTAGACTTCCCGCAGCCATTGGATCCAATAATAACGCTTATTTTGTTGCTCGGGATAAGCAGGTCTACACCGTGAATAACCGCTTTATTATCATAGCCCGCTACGATTTGCTCGCCTTGAAAAACATGTGTCGGTTTCATTATAATTCCCCTTTCGATTCATTCGGATTAACAGGAAGATCAGATAAGGCGCTCCGAGTAATCCGGTAATGATGCCTACGGGGAATCTGTACTCAAAAGCAAACTGTCCGATTAGATCTGCCGCCAGGACTAGATTAACGCCAACAAGGCCTGCTGGAAGGGCGTTCGAGGAGAAGCGCCCACGAGTCTTTTGGCGATTGGTCCCGCCAGGAAGGAGACAAAGGCGATCGGACCGGTCGTAGCAGTAGCAATGGCAACCATGCAGACGGAACTCACAATAAGCGCAATTCGGGTCTTGTCCGTGTCCACGCCGAGAGAGGAAGCCGTTTGTTCTCCAAGCTCCAATATGCTTAGATGTTTGCTCAGCATTATGACGATTGGCGAACAGATGATCACCGTAATAACCAGAGGCGGCAGCTCTTGCAATTGAGAGCCGTTGAGGCTGCCTGTGAGCCATCGGAGCGCTGAGGGAACATCTTTCTCGGAACTAACCAATAGAAGGTAAGAGATGACAGCGTCAAGCATAGCCTGGATGCCGATTCCGATCAGAATTAACCGTCCGATGGAGAATACCTTGCCTCTGGAGAGTACATAAATGAATAATACCGTGGCCAGGCCCGCAATGACCGCAGCCAGGGAAACGACAGCTCCGTTTGCATGAAGGATCACGATGCAAAAACAGCTGCAGCGCTTGAGCCTGACGTAATCCCGATGACATTGGGGTTCGCCAGGATTCCGCAGCATGGTCTGGAAGGTGAACCCGGCAACGCCGAAGGCAAACCCGGCAAAAAGACCCGCCAGCATTCTCGGTAGACGTATGGTACTCACGGCAAAAGAAACACCTTTGATTTGTTCTCCCGAAAGCGCTCGGATTACATCTTGAATCGGATAGATGGTGTTCCCGAGTAATAACATGGCACTGCACAGCAAACATGCAAGCACAGCAAGGAGACTGGTAACAAGTATCCAGCGGCGGCGTCTTTGACGTCGGCCCGCCATAATAAATTCCATAGAATGATTTGTCATAATGAACGCACTTTCGATCGCATCGCTAGTATGATTAAGATGGGAGCTCCTATAAACGCTGTAACTACACCCACTTCAAGTTCTCCCGGGTTGCCGATGAGTAAGCCGCCGACGTCGGATACCGTTAGAATGATCGCATAAGCGATGGCTGACATCGGTATAACAAAACGTAAATCAGGCCCAAGAATAAGGCGTACGACGTGAGTGGATAACAAGCCGATAAAACCGATAGGTCCAGCCAGAGCGGTAGCGGCTCCGCACAATAGAACGCCAGCAAGCGCTGCAATAAAACGCAGGGTTCCTGTTCGTACGCCGAGTCCTGTCGCAACATCGTCTCCCAGCGCCAGCGCGTTTAATGCCGGGGCGGTCATAAATGCGATAATTACACCCACAATCAGAAACGGGATGAAGGTGCCAATCGCACTCCAGGTTGCCGAGCCAACGCTTCCCACTTGCCAGAACCTGAACTGGTCCATGACGTAAGAGCGTGGAATCATGATGGCTGTAACAAGGGAAGACAGAGCAGCGCTTACGGCGGCATAAGCAGCACAAGCAATGGGCGTGGCTCCGCCACGCCCCATCGAGCCGATTCCAAATACAAACACTGCAGTAATCGCAGCCCCGGCTAAAGCCAGCCATATATATTGACTCGCGCTGGTGATGTTCAAGAACGCGATGCCGCACACCACAAACAGGGATGCGCCTGTATTTACGCCCAATATACTGGGGTCGGCAAGTGGGTTGCGGGTGACTGCCTGCATAAGGGCTCCGGAAACGCCCAGAGCCGCCCCGCAAAACAAACTGAAAACGGTTCGGGAAACCCGTTTGCGGACAATGTTTGCCCCGAAGGAATCCACGTCCGGGCGAAATAAGCCGTCAATCAGCTCATCAAATCTCACGGGCCGAGAGCCAAACGCCAGTGAAGCTACCACGCTTGCACCCAGCAGGATAACACACATGACCAGAACCCATGTAAAATGCTTCGGGGTATTTGAGCGCAGCGTATTGTTGTTCGGAATCGATGAACTATTCATTTATCTTGTCAATAGCTCCGCCGATTAATTTCAGGTAATCATCGATGGTATAAGAGATCGACAGCGGATTTGGCGTTCCAGCAGCTACCAATGGTGTGTCGCTCTCAATAAACGCAACAGAACCTCTCTTGATTGCAGGGATTTTACCAAGCAGCGGATCGGCCTGAATGGCTTTCAACAGCTCGTCATTGCCATATCCAACGATTAGATCTGCATCTTTAAGGGCCTCAGCATTCTCTCCGCTTAAATTCAAGGAGTAGCTGTTCGGGTCCGTAATCTGTTTCGTGATGCTCTCAGGATAAACCATCCCGAGCTCATGCAGGAAAGATACGCGAGAATCCACGGGTGTGTATATATGTAGCTTAGACATATCTTCAGCGGAGAAGTTAACCCATACGACTTTTTGTCTTTAATCTGAGGATAGGCGCTTAGTTTTTCTTTAATCATGTCCTCGGTGTCCTTAATGAGCTGTTCGCCTTCGGCTTCCATACCCATACCCATTGCGTTATAAGTGACTTGCTCACGCCACGTGGTTGCCCAAGGAGCGGTTGGATAAGCTACAACCGGAGCGATTTTGCTAAGAAGATCGTATTCTTCCTGGGTTATGCCGGAGTAAGCGGCAAGAATAACATCGGGGTTGGAGTCCGAAATAGCTTCAAAATCAAGGCCGTCCGTATCCTGGAATACATTCGGGTCCTTGACGCCGAGCTCTTTAAGCTTCTTTGCTGTCCAAGGCAGAAGTCCGCTGTCATCCTGAACGCCGAAGTTCGCTGCCGAGAAACCTACAGGAACCACGCCAAGAGCGAGAACAACGTCGTGATTGGCCCATTGAACGGTAGTGATGCGTTCAGGCTTGCTCTCAATAACCGTTTCTCCAAGAGCATGTTTGATGGTGAGTGGATATTGAGTCTCTGTATCTGAGGAAGCGGGTGTTTCCGTACTTGGTGTTTCGGTGCTTGCTGAATTCGTCGCGGCCGAATCAGTTGCAGGCGTTGAGCTGGATTCCGGGCTGGAACAACCCACTAATGCTACTGTAAGCACGAGCAGAAGTATTAGTGTTTGTAGTAAAATTTACGGTTTGCCATCATTGAAATAACCCTTCCTTATTATGATCTGAGTTTGTAAATCGTCTATCTTGGAAAAGATGTATTCGCTTTCTGCTCCGGAGATCAAAATCGTAACTTTCGGGCCCTTGACAGTCATGATAATGATTATCATTTTCATCTTAATATATAGTCTGTTTTCGAGGTTGTCAATGAAAAAATTTGTCGTTTTATCACAAATCATAGGGGCTGTGATGGAATAAAAGATGGTTATGACGTTAGTGTTTTCACCATGATCTCCTGTACATATGAAGTGAATATCATTTAGCGCATCTGCGCACGTTCCTTAGATGGAGTGTGCGTTTTTACGTTTGGAGGAGGAACTTCAATGATGGCTAACCAAACCACAGGTCGGCTGGGTTGGGTGGACTTAAAGACCCCCAGTGACACGACCAGAACGTTTTACGGATTCCCTAGTGGAAAGGGCCATATTGCATTTCAACAACGGCGTCGTTCAAGAAACGTTACATCCCGATATGGATCGGAAGATCGTTGTATAGTAAGCGCTTTACCCACGCTTCTATAATGGTAGCAAGCTGCGAAAGGCGTGTTCACCAAACGGCTTCAATGCAGCACAGATGCAAGTGTAAAAGGAGGCAATCTACAAGTGATAACGAATCGCGATATGGCCGTGAAGGTGGGGGTGAATGCCGATACTCACGTTAGGGTAACAAACGGCTTGATGGCCCTTGAAGTGGATCTGGTAAAAGGCGAGTACGCTTATGCAGGCAGCAAGGGATTTACACTGCAAGCCGTGCGCAGCGGCTTCCGGTGGCATGGCCGGGAATACCATACGGGGAATTATGACCGCCACGTTATGGCAGGTCAGCCCGAGAAGATTGAGGATGGATTCGGAACAGGCGTGCATGCCGTAATTCAGCATGAATCCGACCTGCTTCCTGGACTGGAGCAGCATTTTTACGTTTACGAGGGAGCTTCGTTCTTCATTTCCCGGGTCGTCGTCGTGGGGCAGGAGGAAATCAAGGTTAACCGCATCGCGGTTGTGAGCACCCAAGCGGTATCGAGCGGGAATGAGACGGTTCCGGATGAGGCGCTGCATGTGCTTCGCGTTCCTTATGATAATGACAAATGGGGGCGTTATCTGACAGAGACGGCTCCGCTGGAAACCGAGAGTTATGAAGTGACGGCCTTGTTCCAGCCGGATAGCCGGAGCGGGCTGATTCTCGGCTCGATCAGTCATGATGTGTGGAAGACCGGGATTCGCGTGAAGGGAGAGACGCCGAAAAGACTGGATGAACTCGAAGTGTACGCAGGCGCAGCGGACATCATGACCCGCGATTCGCAGCCCCATGGTCATGTGAGAGGAACGCGCATCGAATCTCCGCTGGTTTTTGTAGGGGATTATGACGATTACCGGGCAGGGCTCGAAGCGTATGGGGAAGCAAACACAAAGGTTGCGCCAGCGCTGACATGGGAAGGCGGCGTCCCGATGGGCTGGAATAGCTGGTCGGCGGCGATGAGCACGCTGGATTACGAGCTGTATACGGCAACCAGCGATTTTCTGAAGCGGGAGGTTCAGCCGCAGGGTTTTCACAATGAGAACACGCTGTACATTAATTTCGATGCCTTCTGGGATCGGCTTACACCTACCGAGATGGAGGACGCCTTGCGACGGGTCCGCGAGAATGGGCACTTGCCCGGTACATACTGGACGCCGTTTGCATTTTGGGGAAGTCCGGCTGGGTTCAGCAGCCCCGTTGAGGGCACCGATGGGAAGTATACCTATGGCGATATCCTGCTTCGTGACCAGGATGGCGAGATTTTGCCGGATATTGCAGGCGGACTTGCGATTGATCCTACGCATCCCGGGAATCTGGCCCGAATTGATTGGTACATGGATAAATTCGTAGCCGAGGGCTTTGAGTACATCAAGCTGGACTTCATGGCGCACGGGACTCTGGAAGGCAAGCATTATAACCCGGATATTACGACGGGGATCGCTGCATACAATTACGGTCTATCATATCTGACGGATAAGCTCTCTCCTAAGCGTATCGGCAGACCGTTCTTCATCAACCTGTCGATCGCGCCGCTGTTCCCTTATTCCTATGCGCATAGCCGCAGAATCTCCTGCGATGTGTTCGGGACGATACAGGATACGGAATATTTGCTGAACTCGCTCACGCATGGCTGGTGGATGAATGATGCGCTGTACCGTTTTAACGATCCGGATCATGCCGTGATCTATAAAAGCTTCAATCAGGACTCGACGACCCGTCACGAAGGGCGAAGCCGCCTGACCGCGTCCGTGATCTCGGGCACGGTGCTGCTGCTGGGCGACGATTTCCGTCATGAGGAAGCCGCATGGCGCGCCAAGAACTGGCTGGGGAATGAGGGGATCATCGAGATTGCCAGACTGGGCAGAACCTTTGTCCCTGTCGAGGGGAATCTGGGCAAACATGCTGCGGATACGTTTGTGCTGACACATCCAAGCGAAGCGGGAACGGCTTATATTGCGGTATTCAACTTCGATGGGGCCCAGTCCGCACAGAAGACCGTCTCCTTGGCGCGCTGCGGGCTGGATGCTCACGCTTCTTACAAGGTGCTGGACGTGTGGGAAGATACGGTCGCTAAGGCCAATGAAACACTCGTGGTCGAGCTGGCGCCAGCCGAGTCGAAAATCCTGAAGCTAAGTCCCAATTAAGAAGATGAGGAGGAGAGGTTCAGTGAATATCCAAACGTACAGATTCTTCCGAAGGTCATTCATGCTGTTCTTATCGATTCTGCTTTCGGGTGCTGCGCTTGCAGGCTCACTGGCTGCGGCGGAGCAGCAGGATACGGCGAGTACGACGGCGGGAAGCGTCCATTCTTATGAGGCAGAGTCCACTCTGAGCACATTGACCGGGAATGCGGGCGTTGTCGATTGCGGCTTTTGTTCAGGCGGGCAAAAGGTCGGCAATCTGTATGGCGGCTCCTCGCTGAAATTTAATCAAATTCAGGTTGATAGGGTAGGTGTCTACGATATGAATATGTTCTACATCTCCGGGGATTCCCGCGCGGCTTCGATCTCGGTGAACGGGGCGGAGAAGGAGAACTTCAGTTTTCCGAAAACAGCGGATTGGAACACGATGGGCACCTATAAGATTCAAATTGCCTTGCATCAGGGCAGCAACACGATTCTGTTCGATGACGCAGGCGGTTACTCTCCGGATCTCGACAAGATTGAGCTGAGTTATCATTCTGCGGGCGATGATGGATCAGGCAGCGATGGGAACATCGGCGATCTGGGTAAGCAAAAACAAGTCACTCCCTACGGCTCCATCACCCTGACCGAGTATGCCAAGGGCTTCAAGGTATCCAATCCGACGTATGAGCTGATGTACAACACCTCAACCGGGTTGTCGCAGTTCAATTGGAACGGCCAAGCGGTCGCCAAGGGGTTATACAGCGAGATTGAACTTGACCAGATGGTGGCGAGCACCGATTACAAACATCACAAGTTTAACAAAAATCAAATCATCCCGTTTCAGGATGCAACCGCGAGGGCATCAAGGTGACGGTCGTGAATGAGCATGGCGGATTGCCATCGCTTAGTCAAATCTATTACATCTATAATAACGGACCGTATTTACTTACGGAAACGGTAGCATCACACAAAACGGAGCTATCTACGGCGAATATAGCACCCATTGCGATGGAAGCGAGGGGCGGCATCGATATCGGCAGCTATGACGATAACCGGGTTCTGGTCGTCCCGTTCGATAATGATGCGTGGTCCAGATATCAGGCGAAGACGATGAATACGGGTCTCAACAACGATCTGTACATCAGTTCGGAGCTTACGGCCATCTATGACAATACGAGCCGGAACGGCCTGGTCATCGGTTCGGTAACGCATGACACGTGGAAGACCTAAGCATCTATTGGAGCGGCTCGAATGATAAATTGAATACATTGCGTGTATATGGCGGATTTACGTCATCCACCTCCACGTGGGACACGATCCCGCATGGAAAAGTAACGGGCAAGCAAGTTGCTTCGCCTAAGATCATGGTCGGCTTTTTCGAGGATTATCGGACCTAGTCTTGAGGCGTTTGGTCATGTGAATGCAGCCATCGAGCCTCCGTTAGCCTTTGGCGAGGATATTCCTCAAGGCGTTCCGGTCGGCTGGAACAGTTGGGGAGCGTATGACAGTGGTCTGAGTTACGACAAGGCGGTTTCCGTCTCGAATTATTTCAGGGATCATATTCAGGATGAGTCTTTTAACAATGAAGGTCATATCTATATCAATCTCGATTCCTACTGGGATAATATGACCGATCAGCAGCTGAGCGATCTGGTTCAGGTGATTCACGGCAATGGACAGAAGGCGGGCATCTATTATTCGCCATTTGTGTATTGGGGCAACAACATGGAGCAGGTAGTGGAAGGGACGAATGATCAGTACAAGTACGGTGACATTGTGCTTCGTGATCCGGAAGGCAATGTGCTGCCAACGCTGGACGGTGCATACGCCGTCGATCCGACGCATCCCGGCGTGAAGCAGCGGATCTATTATTATATGAATAATTTTAAGAGCAAGGGCTTCGAATATATCAAAATCGATTTTCTAAGCCACGGGGCAATGGAAGGCAAGCATTATGATCCGAAGGTTCAAAGCATACAGGCCTATAACCAAGGGATGGCTTACCTGAATGAGGTGCTGGACGGCTCGATGTTCATCAGTGCTTCCATCGCGCCGCTGTTCCCTAGCCAATATGCGCACAGCCGCCGCATCTCCTGCGATATCGACGGCAGCATCGGCAGCACGGAATACCAATTGAACAATCTGACGTACGGCTGGTGGCAGAACGGAACGATCTATCATTATACCGATCCGGACTATATGCACTTGACCAAGGGCGGATCGATAGAAGGAGCGCGTTCGCGCGTGAATGCGGCTGCCATCTCCGGCACGGTCTTCCTGAATTCGGATGATGTAACCGATGCAACGGCCCGGCAGTACATGGAGACGCTGCTGACGAATCCGGAAGTGAATAAGCTTGCGATGAAGGGCAAGGCGTTCCGGTAGGTAGAAGGCAACACGGGCACGCAGGCCGCGAACGTATTCGTGCTGGACGATCAGGGAACCCACTATGTAGCCGTGTTTAACTATACGCAAGTCTCGGCACAGCGCACCGTGGATCTCGTCCGGGCAGGTATTACGTCCGGAGGGTCGGCGTCCTATACGGTGACGGACCTGTGGAGCGGTGAATCCCGGACGGTAACGGGCACTTCGCTGGATGTGACGCTGCAAGCGGCTGAATCCAAGCTTTATAAAATCGTCCCTAATCCATAACAAGTCGTCATCGATTCATTATGTACATCTACAAGTTCATCGCGGTTCTCGGCTCCATCCGGGGATCGCGATTTCTTGCTTTTGCTGTAAGGGTAAAGCTTATCTCAAAACTGGAAAATCAAATGAAGAGGAGAAAACAACATGGCAGATATGAAACTATGGTACACGAAACCTACCAGAGCTGGACGCAAGGACTGCCGATCGGCAACGGCCGAATGGGGAATGTGGTTCTGTCCGCCCCGCATCGGGAAGTCTGGAATATTACCGAAACCACCTACTGGTCCGGGCAGCCCGAGCGTCCAGGGCCGCAGCAATAGCCAAGCGGATTTGGAGCGGATGCGGCAGCATTTTTCCAGGGTGATTATCGCGGAGGTGATCGACTGGCCAAGGAGTATCTGCAGCCGGAGAAGCTGAATTTTGGCACGAATCTGGGACTATGCCAGGTTATTCTGGATTTTGAGCAGAACACGAAGCCAGAGCCAGCCTTGGATTCTAGTGGAGAGGCGGAACCGCTGTTCCACCGGGAGCTGGATCTGGATGAGGCGGTTGTGCGTTCGGCTTGCGAGGTGGAAGGGATGGAGATGGCGCGGGAGGTATTCGCTACCCATGCGGATCAGGTGATGGTATCCCGGATACGGAGCCATGGTTCGTTAGGCGTGATATGCAGCATCTCGATTCAGGGGGACAACGGTCCTTTTCAAACCACGGTTACAGGGAAGGACACAATCGAATTTCAGGGAAGGCATGGGAAAACATTCACAGCAACGGCGAGTGCGGCGTGTCCTGCCAAGGCTTGCTGCGCGTAGTGGCAGAAGGTGGGCAGTTGAGCGGCTCCGCTGGCACCATTACGGTCGCGGGCGCGGATGAGATGTCGATTTATTTTGCGGTGAATACGGATTACCGTCAGGAAGGTGAGAGCTGGCGAGAGAAAAGCGCGTTGCAGCTGGAGCAGGCCATGCGGAAGGGATACGAGGCGCTGCGGACAGATCATCTTGCGGATTATCAGCCGTTGTATGCACGCGTAAGTATGGATCTGGGAAGCTCGGTGCACTCGGGTCTGCCAACGGATGAGCGGATCGCCAGGTTCAAGGGGGCAGTTGGATGATCCGGCGTTGTTTGCACTGTTTTTTCAATATGGGCGGTATTTGACGATCAGCGGTTCCCGCGAAGATTCTGTCCTGCCGATGCATCTGCAGGGGATATGGAATGACGGTGAGGCCAACAAGATGGCCTGGAGCTGCGATTATCACCTGGACATGAACACCCAGATGAACTATTTTCCGACGGAGGCGGTGAACTTAAGCGAGAGCCATCGGCCGCTCATGCAGTATATCCAGGAATTATCCGAGGCTGGTCGCTCGGCAGCCCGACATTATTACGATGCCGACGGCTGGGTGGCGCATGTATTCTCCAACGCGTGGGGATTCGCGTCACCGGGGTGGGAGACGTCCTGGGGCCTGAACGTGACGGGCGGGCTGTGGATCGCCACGCATATGATGGAGCATTATGCTTACAGCCGCGACGAGATGTTCTTGGAGGAGCTGGCTTATCCGGTCCTGAAGGAAGCGGCGGCCTTTTTATGGATTACATGACTGTGCATCCGAAGTATGGCTGGCTGGTGACCGGACCGTCGAACTCGCCGGAGAACAGCTTCTATACGGACAATCGGGAAGAAGGGCATCAGCAGTTGTCCATGGGTCCGACCATGGATCAGGTATTGGTCCGGGATTTGCTGGAGTTCTGCCTGAAAGCCGCGCAGACACTGGGCAGGGACGAGGAGCTTCAGCAGAAGTGGCAGGCTGCGCTGATTCAGCTTCCGCCGCTGATGATCGGCAAGCAGGGGCAGCTGCAGGAATGGCTGGAGGATTACGAGGAGGCGCAGCCGGAGCACCGCCATCTGGCGCATCTATTTGCCCTTTACCCCGGCAGCCAGATCACGCCGCACCATACCCCGGAACTAGCCGCGGCCGCCCGAGTGACCTTGGAGAAGCGCAACAGCCGGGCCGACCTGGAGGATATCGAGTTTACCGCCGCCCTATTCGGTCTCTTCTACGCCCGACTGCATGACGGTAACCAGGCCGTCCAGCATATTGCTCACCTGATCGGGGAGCTCTCCTTCGACAACCTGCTCACCTACTCCAAACCCGGCGTAGCCGGAGCCGAGGCCAACATCTATGTCATCGACGGCAACTTCGGCGGCACCGCCGCCATCGCGGAAATGCTGCTGCAGAGCCACGAAGGCGAGATCCATCTCCTGCCTGCACTGCTTACCATATGGCCGAGGGGCAGCGTGAGGGGGCTGAAGGCGAAAGGGAATATTGAGGTGGATATGAGCTGGGAAGATGGGAAACTGGTTGAGGCGAGGGTGAAAGGGAATGAGGACGGGAGTGTGAAGGTGTTTTATGGGGGAGGGAGATGGAGGTGAGTGAAGCGTGCCTCAATCAGATCTATTTCTCAATTTTCAACAATAAAAATACTGGATGATTTTATTTTCTTTGATAATATTATAAAGGAAGAAAAATTCGTTGAGAGGGATTTTTATGGAAAAGCTAAGGGAAGTTCATGTTCGCGCAGCTCTGTTGGAAGAACTTTACTTAAAATACAAAGATTCAACTGATACCCGAATAATCAATGAGCTCGGGATAAATTTTGGACAGTCTCGAATTGACGTCGCGGTAGTTAATGGAATCATCCATGGTTATGAGATAAAAAGTGAAAGTGATAATCTTAATAGGCTTTCTAATCAAATTTCTCACTATAACATGTTGTTTGAAAGAGTCACAATGGTAGTTGATAAGAAACACCTGGAAGAGGTTAACAGAGTAGTACCTAGTTGGTGGGGCATAACAGTTGTTAAAAATGTTAATGGAGAAATAACACTAATACAAAAAGAAAAGGACGTAGAAGAACGTCCCAGGATAAACATACTTTATTGAGGTTATTGTGGAAAGAAGATCTAGAATCGTTTGTAGACTATCTGGGGTATCCGAAAGCAATGAAAAAGATGAAAAAAACGATTTATATAATATTTTTAGTGCTAAAGTGAAGCTAGATGTTATACGACCATTTGTATATGAAGCCTTGAAAAGCCGTCAATTTTGGCGGAATTGAAAAGAGGTTAATTCAATATGATGATTAACTCCATATTCAATAGGTTTTGAGTGATCAGCAATATCTAGAAGTGATTGAGAGCACTCGAATATTGCTTTATCTCCTGCCGAAAAATGTTTACCAGAATATACATCACTATCCACGATTTCCTTACAGATATCGTGGAATTTTTCTATCCCACTATCCTTTATTAGTGAAGATTTTCCGATCATATAAGAATCTTCAGTAGTATAGAAAATTTTAATGTATGTGTTGTAATAATCTATTCTGGCTTCACGGTCTGGTTCAGGGTTAACTCTTACTGTATAGTCAGAATATGATAAACCTTCATGGACTTTTTGCAGGTCTTTAAACAATTTTAGATCATTTCGCGAAGCTACAACATCGAAAGTCATTGGTCCAGCAGTACTTGCATCTTCAGGACAACAAGTCAGAGAGAGAATGATACGTGAATTGTTTATCTGGGAGAAGGTTGATATTGCTTTTGATATTCTGTCCATTGATGTTGGTACGTTAAAAAATCTAATATTACAAAAACATTTGGATCAAAAGCGTCACTTTTCTCTATGATATTTTTTCACTGCTTGTAAAATAATATCGTCAAGAGTATCGGAGAAGTCATGACAACGAATTCGGATAGCTAGATTCTCTTTTCTTAATGCAAGAACTGAATCGACATACCAATTCGGGGAGTCAAAATGTAAACATGGGATGTAACTTAGATTTTCCTGATCCATTTTAATGGAACAATGTGTAATCAAATTGTTTCCATCTTTATCAATCATCTCAGAATCAATCTTACCTAATTTATCAAAGGCCTGCTTGTAATCGTAGATAAAAGAGTTATCCTTGAATTTTCCTCCTAGGTAGCTTCCTAAAGTATTAAACGTTGACCACCAGGTATCCTTTTTGCAACAGATACTCTTTTTGACTCAAGAATAGGAATAATTGATTCTTTTGTCCCATCATTTAATGATCCGTAGGCATTCATTTCTGCTGTGGAGATTCTTAGTACTGGGAAATACATAATCATCTAAAGACCACTCCTTGAAAAATATTAGTTACGGCAACTTTCCCTTCCTTTGAATCATTAGACCTATTTTATGATAAATATTACACCTCCTTTTGTAATAGGTCTTTCGACATGTACGCAGGGAAATCCTCCCTTTATGTCGAAATTGTGTTAATAACTAATGTCTGGATATGGTAGTGTTTATCGCTAACAAGAAAATTAAAACCTTGGTGATTTTTTCGGGTTCTATCTTTCATTGAACTTATCTGAATAGAATTTTAGATATTAATTTGTCGAAAATAATGAAAAGAAGAGTGCTTACTCCTCCCGGGTAAGCACTCTCTTCATTTCCCAACAATCTAACTCTTTATAGCCCCCATCATTATCCCCTTCACAAAATACCGCTGCACAAAAGGATACACCATGATGATCGGCAGCGTGGCGACCATGGTCACCGCCATGCGGATGCTTTCGCTGGACACCGGGATCCGCTTGGATCCCTGCGCAAGCTGCTGCGCGTCGGATATCATGCAGCGGTTTGGAACTGGTTGAGGATCTTGACCAGCACGGCTTGCAGGGTCTTGAGCTCCGGTTTGTAGGTATAGACATAGGAGTCATACCAGGAGTTCCAGTGGCCGATGGCCAGGAACAGGCCGATCGTGGCGAGCACCTAAGCACGCACAGCGGCATGATGATGCGGAAGAACGTCTGCAGGTCGTTCGCACCGTCGATTTTGGAGGATTCCTCGATCTCGCCGGGGATCTGCTCCATGAAGGTGCGCACCAGAATCATCAGGAAGACGCCGATCAGACCAGGGAAGATGTAGACCCAGAAGGAGTCGATCAGTCCCAGGGATTTGATAATCATATAGGTTGGAATGAGGCCGCCGCCAAAATACATCGTGAACACAAAGAAGAAGGAGAAGTATTTCCAGCCGAGCAGGCTGCGCTTGCTGAGCGGATAGGCGAGCAGCGTGATGAAGAAGATGGAGGCCGCCGTTCCGACAACCGTCCGGAGCACGGTCACCTGAATGGCGTTCCATATCTCCGGATTCCGGAAGATGGTCACGTAACTCTCGATGGTAGGCACTCTTGGCCAGAAGTACAAATTACCCCGCATCGTATCGGTGGCATCGTTCAGGGAGATGACCAGGATATTCCAGAAGGGATAGAAGGTCACGAGAAAGATGCTTACCAGGAATACATATAAAGAGGCATCAAAGATACGTTCGGGCATGGTTTTTTGCTGATCATGGGTGAACCTCCTTATATTTAGAATAGGGACTGGCCGTTAAGCTTCTTCGCCGTATAGTTGACGATGACCACAATGATGAAGGCCACAACAGAGCTGAACATGCCGACGGCTGCTGCATAGGAGAACATGCCGTTCTGGATACCGTAGCGGAACGAATAGGTGGACAGCACGTCCGAGTAATCCCGCGTCAAGTCGTTGCCCAGCAGGAAATGCTGGTCGAAGCCCGCATTCAGAATGCCGCCGAGTGCCAAGATCAACAGAATGACAATGGTCGGTTTCAGATGAGGGAGGGTGATGAACCGGATCTGCTTGAATCGGTTCGCGCCATCCACCTTGGCAGCCTCGTACAGCTCCGGGTTGATGGACGATATCGCTGCCAGATACATAATCGAGCTGTAGCCCATATCCTTCCACGTATTGCCGAGCGCGACGATCCACCAGAAGTATTTTCCGTTCTGCAAGAATAAAACGCTTTCATTGGTGATATGGAAGAACTTCAATATGCCGTTTATTGCACCATCTGAAGACAGCAGGGTGACGATGATATTTGCCGCAATTACCCAGGAAATGAAATACGGAAGATAAGAGGCGGTTTGCACCGTCTTTTGAATTTCACGTTCTTGATTTCGTTAATCGCGATGGCGATCAGAATCGGCATCGGGAAGGAGAACAGAAGCGTGATCAGCGTTGAAGCCAGCGTATTGCGCATAACGATCCAGAAGTCGCCGTTGTTGAAGAAGTAGCGGAACCATTCGAAGCCGACGAACTCGCTTGTGAACAGGGTCGACCAGAAGCCGCCCAGGGTAGGCTGGTAATTGACAAACGACATGTATAAACCAACCATGGGCGTGTAGGCAAATACAATGGCCCAGATCAGACCTGGCAGCATCATCAGGAATAGATATTTCTGCTGCTTCAGAATGGCCCATCGTCTTTTTCCGGGAGGACTTATGTTGATGTCACTCCGCGTCTGTAGTGTTGTAGCAGGTTTCATATGGGGCACCTCGCATCTCAAGTTATCTAAAATTATAAGACTCCCAAAAAAGAGTGTCGATATGACAATGTAACGAATGATGCTTGAAAATAACTTACATTGTTTGTTCCCATAGTTAAAATGGCGAAATCGCTATAATATTAAGGGATAAGCTGACACAGGGGTATGAACATGTATAGCATTTTTCTCGTGGATGACGAAGAACTAGAGCTTGAGATGATCCGAGATTATATTCGTTGGGAAGAGATGGGGATATATGTCGCCGGAACAGCCCTGAATGGCAGGGATGCTGCTGAGAAGATTGAAGTGATCCAGCCTGATATCGTGCTGACGGACGTCCAGATGCCTGTGATGAACGGACTTGATTTGGCTAAGCAGGTGAATGAGCAGTTCGACTGGATTCAGTTCGTATTCCTGACCGGACATGATGAATTCAATTATGTGAAGTCAGCTTTGAATGTGGGAGCGGTCGGCTATTTATTGAAGCCGCTGGATTTAAGTGAAATTGTAAGCGTTATCGATAAAGTGAAACAGCGCTGCGAGGAAGTACGGATGAAGAACCGCTCGATTCGCGTGACCAAATCCAATATTGTTAGAGAAATGATTTTTGAGAAGAACGAGGAACGCTTATTGAACCTGGCTGGCAGCTACCATAAGCTGTCCCGTGATTCGGAGCCGAAGACGTATACCCTTGCTCTGCTGAGTATCGATAGTCAAAGCGTCACACCATCGGGACTGTCCATGGAGGATGGCCTGGCACGACTTCAGACTTATATGGAGGAATGGCTTGCGGATAAAAAGCTGCTGGCTGACTTTGTTGTCTGCCGGGAAGGGGAGCTTGGCATCCTGATGGATGCTGCTTACCATTTGAGCCATTTACTTGGGAAGATGTGCTGAAGGAGATGCAGGGTACGCTCGGCTTTACGATGACGGCGGCTGTCAATGAAGAACCGGAGGAGCTGTCCCGCGTCCAGGATTTATACCGGGAGACGCGTTTCATGCTGGAGGAGATGTTCTACGTGGGGAACGGGAGAGTCATCTATGCCAAGGATGTGCAGCGGCAGCTGGGGAGCCGCCAAATTCCTCCCTTTCAAGAGGCCGCTTATTTTGAGGATATTCATCAGCTGGCATCGGAACAGGCCGCGCAGAAGCTGCGGGAGTTCTTCAGTCGGCTGGTTAAACTTCGGATTACGAAATCGGAGGTGTGCGACTTTGCGATTGGCGTGGTGGAGCGCCTGCTGGAGCAGATCCATGAACCGATGACAGAGAGCCACAGGCGGGCAGAGCTCTACCAATCCATCTATCAATGTCGGACGATTATGGAAATCGAAGCGATTGTCTTGGAGTTTGCCCGGCATGCAATCGATACGCTGGAACACCGGTTCATGGACAAAAATGCGAGACTGGTGCATCAGGTGAGAACGACCATCGATCAGACCTTTCATCAGGCCATTACCATCAACAGCTTGTCCGATCAGGTATATCTGTCTCCCAACTACTTGCGTTCCATCTTCAAGGAGAAAACCGGGATGACGATCCATGATTATTTAACGAGAATTCGCTTGAGCAAAGCCAAGGAGCTGCTGGCTGACGATTCCCTGAAAGTCCAGGATGTCGCTCAAAGGGTCGGTTACGAGAGCACGTCCTACTTCATTTCCTTATTCCTCAAGAGCCAAGGAGTCACGCCTAATGAATACCGAAAAAGCATATAGCCCACTCGGAAGGCTGGGCCGTATCGCGAGGTCCTTCCCACTCGGCCAGAAGCGCGCGTATTCCAATTGGCGGCTTCGGCACAAGTTCTTTTTATCTTCCTGATCGTGATCATCCTGCCGTTCTCGCTATTGATCTATTACTCGTATTCCTCGACCCGCAGCACCATTACGGAGCATACCTATACCGCGCTCAACGGATCGCTGGCACAGATTAACACGAATGTGGAGAAGCGGCTGGAGTATTACAATCAACTGTCGAACATTCTCTACATGGATGCCCAGCTCCGTAATTACCTGTCTACCGATTATGAGCAGGCTTATTATTATCTGGATGCATTCCAATATATCAACCGCACGCTGCCGTCCCTGATGACGCTGAATGCCAACATTCTGGGCATTACGATTTATACGGGCAACCATACCCTCTATTCCGACGGTCAATATGTCAAATATACGGAGGAGCTAGCCCCATCGTTAGAGGAACAGGTGCTGGAGGCCGCGGGAAACACGGTGTATTTCCATTCCGAGGACTTCCGGGCCGAAGATGCGTCAATCACCATTGCGCGTTCATTGAGTTATTTCAGCCTGCAGCATCCGTACGGCATTCTGACCATCGACATTAACGATAATGAATTTTACTCCCTGATCAAGATGGAGAACTATAACAAGAGTGTCTATATCATTGACCAAAATGGCAGCGTGATCAGCACGGGAGATCAGGAGCTGAAGTCGAACCAGCTGTTTGACGTATTTCCCATTCAGGAGAAACTGACGGAGGACGACGGTTATTTCGATATTCGAATACACGGGCAGGAGCGCTTTTTACATATAAAAAGCTGAGTAACGGCTGGGCCACGGTCATTACCGTGCCATATGACGAGCTGCTCGCCAATACAAACAAGGCGACCAGGAATATCATCTGGTATTCTGCCGTAGCGATTGGCATCGCGATCCTGCTGCTCTATTTTACGACCAAGTTCATGACCAAGCGCATCGAGGTGCTGCTGCAGCAGATTCGGAAGGTGGAGCGCGGGGATTTCCGGCTGTCGATCAAACCGATGGGGCATGACGAGATCGGCCAGGTGTCCTTTGCATTCAATAAGATGGCCTCTACCATTCAGACCTTGATCCATGACGGGTACGTGAAGGAGATAGCAAGGAAAGAGTCGGAACTGAACACCCTGCAGGCGCAGATCAATCCCCATTTTTGTACAACACCCTGTCCTCGATATCTTCCCTGGCGTTGAAGGAAGGGGCGATGCAGGTGTATCAGATGGTTAATTACTTGGCCAAGTATTACAGGGTATCGCTGAATAAGGGGAAGCGCATCATTCTGCTGGAACAGGAAATCAATCTGGTGAAGAACTATGTGGCGATTCAGAAAATACGGTTCCGGGACAAGCTGCATATGCATTATGACCTCGATGAGCAGCTGTTCGGGACCACGACCATCAAGCTCATTCTGCAGCCGTTCATTGAGAACTGCATCAATCATGCCATATGGGATGAGTCGGGGATCAACATCATTGTGAAGGTGAGGCGTGAGGGTGACGGCATTGTACTTCAGGTTATTGATGATGGCATCGGGATGACGCCGGAGCAGCTGGATCAAGCCCTGAATAAATCCGGCAATCTGTCCGGGTATGGCGTGAAAAATGTGGATGACCGGATCAAGCTCACCTACGGGGAGGAATATGGCGTCAGCATCTTCAGCCGACTTGGCATCGGAACGGCGGTTACCATTCGGATACCTGTAATCTCCGATAGGCATCCCGAATATCAACTGGATAGGCAGCAGGCCTTGTTGGAATGACAGACGTTTTGCATTATGAATTGTAAGATTGCGTTATAGAACAATGAACTCCCTGTTTTTACAATGATAGATATATTCGATCACATGAATATGACGACCTTAGAAAGGGGTTCAGGGTATGAAGAAACTAAAATTGATTCTGGCAGCAGCCCTTGTTATGACAACGCTTTCGGCATGCGGCGGCAACCAGAAGGCGGCATCGGGCGGAGACAGCGGTACGGAAGGGGACAGCAGCGCACCCATTACGTTAACCTGGTTTGACCAAAACACGGGGATGCCTTCACCAATCCGGTTGCGCAAGTGATTACGGAAAAGACGGGGGTCACCGTTGAAATCCAGCAGCCTACGGGCAATCCGGTAGAGAAGCTGAACCTGATGCTGGCCAGCGGCGATCTTCCCGATGTTATTTTGATGAGTCGTGGAAGCGATATCATGAACAAATATATTACCTCCGGTGCGGTCATTCCGCTGAATGATCTGATCGAAGAACATGGACCTAATATTCAGAAAATGTACGGCGATACGTTGACCAAAACGAGAAGCGAGGACGGCAACAATTATTATTTCTCCAATTGGTACGGCCTGGAGCAGTACCCGGTGTTCGGATTCATGATGCGCAAGGACATCATGAAGGAGCTCGGCGTCGGCGATAAGATGGACAATGGGGAGCCGTTCACGGCGGAAGAATTCGAGGCATTGCTGGTGAAATTCAAAGAAAAATATCCGACCATCGACGGCAAAGAGAGCATTCCGATGTCACTTAATGGCGAGAATATCGGGAGCGTCAGCGGCAGCTTCAAAGGGATGTACGGCATCATGCCGTATTACGAAACGAACGGTGAGCTGAAGAAGGACATTCGCGATCCCCGCTACCTTGAAATGGTTAAATTCCTGAATTCCCTGTATCGCAAGGGACTGCTCGATAAGGAATGGGCCACGATGAAGACCAAGCAGTACGAGCAGAAGCTGGGCAACGGCAACGTATTTGCCACGGCGGAAGCGCTGTGGAATGTGGGCAATGCGAATGCGCTGCTCAAAACCGAAGCCGCCGATAAGGCCACCGAGGACGAGCGCCAATTCTATCAATATAAAGTGCTCGCCCCGGGCGTGAAGCCGGAAGAGACAACCTACGGACCGAAGAGCTCTCTGGGCTGGGACGGGGTCACGATCAGCCGCTCCAACAAGGATCCGGTCAGAACGATGAAGCTGCTGGATTTCCTCGCCAGCGAGGAAGGCCAGTACCTGCTGATGTGGGGGTTGAGGGCGAGCATTGGGATATGAAGGACGGCAAGCATGTGCCAAGACAGGAAGTGCTGGATGCTTTCAAGAAGAACTGGGACGAGGCCTCCCGTACGACCGAGTATCCGCAAGTGGACCTGGATGATCAAGAACGGTCCCGGCGAGGACGGTACCCCGTATGACCTGATGGGCCGTTACCAAACCGATCCGGTCACGGATCTGGCGATTAAGAATCTGGCGGACACTTCTTTTGATACGGCACCTTATGACAATTTGGGACCTGCAGGCGGAACGCCGGAGGCCATCATGGAGACGAAGGTGAACGACACGATCAATAAATATTTCCTGAAGATGGCCCTGTCGCCTTCCGAGGGTCAGGTGGTGGAGTCCTATAACCAGATGATGGCAGAGGTTGAGGCAGCAGGACTCGCCAAGCTGGAAAAGATCTATACGGACAACTACAACCAACGTCAACAATTATGGGATAAATAATCGTGCTGGGGGAGTCAGAAGATGCTTCGTCTTTTGGCTCCCCTTTGCTCTATGATCCAACATCAATGCGCAGCGGAAGGATGATATTCAGTGACCATTCAATATCAAGAGTTGCATCGGGTCTTTGCCATTCAGACCCATCACAGCACGTATTTATTCGGGATTAACGACCAAGGCAGCTTGCAGCATCTGTATTGGGGGCAGCCTGTCGGGGTGGAAGATGCGGCACGGCTGCTTCAGCCAAGATCGCATAGCTCGTTCGACGCGGAAGTGCATTCGGAGGTAGAAGAATATAGCTTCTGGGGCGGAGTCAAATACAGCGAGCCCAGCCTGAAGATCCGCATGTCTGACGGCGTGCGCGACCTGTCGGTTCGTTATGCCGGGCATGAAACGGTGGAGCGGGATGGCAGGCAAGGCCTGGTCATCACGATGAAGGACGACGTGTATCCGCTTGAGGTCCAACTGGAATACCGGGTAATCCCTGAACATGACCTCATCGAACGGACAGCCCGGATCATGAACCGCGGCGAGACGGATATCGTTCTGGAAAATGTGCAGTCTGCCGCTTGGGTTATGCCGTATCTGGCGGATTACCGACTCACGCATGTAACGGGAAAATGGTCCGGCGAGTTCCAGCTTCGGAACACCTTCCTCAGTGAAGGGAAGAAGGTGCTGGAATCCCGCAGAGGCTTTACGGATAGCCATGCCAACCCGTGGTTTGCGATGGATAACGGACAGGCGACGGAATCGGAGGGGCAGGTCTGGTTCGGCGCGCTAGCCTGGAGCGGGAACTGGAGAATCACGGCGGAGCGGACGGTGTTCGATCATGTTCGGGTGACCGGAGGCATTCATGATTTTGACAGCGAGTGGGTACTCGGAGCAGGAGAAACCTTTGATACCCCTTGCTTCGTTGGAGGGTACAGCAGCGGCGGCTTCGGCGGGATGAGCCGACAGCTGCATCGGTACCAGTATTCGGACGTGCTGCCGAGTGGTGAAACCAGGCCTGTGCTGTACAACTCCTGGGAAGCGACGTATTTCGATGTGAACGCCACCGATCAGATGGCCCTCGCCGAGCGAGCGGCACACATGGGCGTTGAACTGTTTGTTGTGGATGACGGCTGGTTCGGGCAGAGGAATCACGACCGAGCGGGGCTGGGCGATTGGTACGTGAACCGGGAGAAATTCCCGAACGGCCTGAGCGAGCTGATCGACAAGGTACATGAGCTCGGAATGGAATTCGGGATCTGGGTGGAGCCCGAGGCCGTCAATCCGGACAGCGATCTGTACCGTGAGCACCCGGATTGGGTGTACCATTTCGCGACACGGGAGCGGTCCGAGCTTCGCAATCAGCTGCTGCTGAACATGTCCAAGCCGGAGGTTAAGGCGTACATTCTGCAGTTTATGACCGACCTGCTGGAGAAGCATGACATCAAGTTCATTAAATGGGATATGAACCGGACGGTGACGGAGCCCGGAATGAAGGATCATCCGCTGCACCGCCAGAAGGAGATTTGGATTCGCCACGTACAGAGTCTGTACGAGATCTGGGCGGAGCTGCGGCGCAAATTCCCGCATGTGGCGTTTGAGACCTGTGCCGGAGGCGGAGCGCGCATTGATCTTGGCATCTTCCGTTATGCGGACCAGGCTTGGCCGAGCGATAACACCGATGCTTTTGACCGTCTCAGCATTCAAGAAGGCTTCTCGTATACGTATGCGCCGCGGATGATGACCTGCTGGGTAACCGAGTCGCCGACCAAGCATGAACAAGAGAGAAGTATCTCTTAAGTACCGCTTCCACAGCGCCATGATGGGGACACTCGGTATCGGCGCAAACCTCAATGAATGGAGCGATGAGCTGATGGAACAGTCGGCCGCGTATGTCTCGCAGTATAAATCGATTCGTCATTTGGTCCAATTCGGCAGCCAGTATCGGTTGTCCTCGCTTCAGCATAAAGGGGTAACGGCCGTACAATATGGCAGTGAGGATGGAAGCGACAATGTGCTGTTTGCGTTCCTGCACAGCCAGAAGCTGGGCGAACCGCTGCCAAGATTGCGGCTTACAGGGCTGCAAGCCGATCAGTCGTATGCTATTGAGGGAGTGGAGGGCGAGTGGAGCGGCAGGGCGCTGATGAACATCGGAATTGAGCTGCCCTTGCGCGGGGATTTTGCCAGCTTGGTTTATCGGATACAGATTCAAGAATAGATGCTGTCTACCGGAACGGAAACGCCGTGTTGTCTTATAGACGATGCGGCGTTTTTTTGGCGTTGGCTTCTACGCTAACGGCAATGTTATCGTCGCTAGCCCTCTACTGTATATTCCATATCCTTCACTACATCGGATTGGCCGTCAAGCATGACAACGGTCCAAACATTCTTCACCTCGGAATAATGAATCGATTTAACAAACGGCAATCCGATCGTATTAAAGTGGTCCAATGTCCTGATAATGACTTCTTGCTGAGTGAGTCGGGATGTTTCAGGCTGTTCGGTTTTGATGATATCTATGTTCTTAGCTGAAGCTTGGGCAGGATAGGAGGTTTCGATACCGCCATCGAGTTCAATGGAAACTTTTTGACCTAACGCTATATTTTTCTTGGTTCTTATCCAAATCGCGTCATTTAATTCGGATTGTTCATCGTAATGGGTTACCAAGATCCTGTTCTCTTCTTGTTGAACGACATACCCGATATACTCAGGCTCAGGTTGATCCGCGCTATCACTGTTATTACTGCAACCACAGATAAGGATAGCCAATATCATGAAGACAAGCAGAGATTTGTTCATCGCTTTTTCCTCCTGAAAATAGTAAGGGCTAGTAGACGTGGTAAAGATCGAATCGGGCGGCGACGAGATTACCCCTTCCGGGTATCCCGATAATCGGAAGGGGACTTGCCCATGATTTTTTGAACAGCCGCGAGAAGTAGTACGGGTCCTGGAACCCGAGTAGGTGGCTGATCTCCTTGATGCTCTGGTAGGTCAGGTCCAGATGCTGGCAAGCGAGCTGGATCTTGAGGCGCAGGTAGTAATCGATCGGGGAATAACCCGTCGCTTCCTTGAATCGGAAGGTGAAGTGAGGGACGGACAGATTGGCGTAAGCCGCAAGCTCCTTCAGGCTCACATTGCGCTCCAGATGCTCTGTCATGAAGCGCAGCGTCTCGTCCAGATCGTGCTTGTGCGGTGGTTGAAGGCCATGCTGGGGCTGAAGCCGGGCAAGCCGGATGATGGCCGCCAGGTGGCCCGCCAATTGCGAGACATGGATGATATGGTTCAGCGTATATCCCTTTTGCAGCAGATCATAACTCTCCTGGAACAGCTCCACCATTCGCCGCGATTGATCGACCGGAATGACCATTGGTTCCGCGGCGTCGCTGAAGCCTTCGTAATAATCGCCCGCAGATTGCCCTTTCATATGCCACCAGTAAATACTCCAGGGCTGCTGCTCCGACGAAGCATACGCATGCGGAGTACCCGGCGGAATGACAACCACCTGGCCCTTGAGAAGCCGGAACGCTTTATGGCCGTTCATCCGGCACCAGCCTTCTCCTTCCACGCAATACATAACGATGTAAGCCGCGCTGCCTTCCGGACGCTCCCGATAGTGATGAAGCGCACGCGGGAAATATCCAATGTCCGTCACATGCAGAGGCTGAACAAGCGGATGCCGGGCAGCTTCTTGCATAATATGATCCGGCAGGACGATAATTTTCTGGGATTGAAATCCGTCTGATTTTCGTAAATTATCCATAGTTATACTATGATTCGGGGTCTGGACTTTGTCAACCGTGTGGAATATGAAAAATCAGAATATAATCCATCATGAACATGAGATCGTCAATGGCTCTTGTGAACTCGGACTACTAAGATAGAAACAGAAGCAGCCGAGTTTACGAAATCGAAAGGGATGATGATCATGACACAGCCATCGCAAGTAAGGGTATGGGAGCAGACGGTGGAAATCCCCACGTATGAGGTGGGCAAGCCGGACCGCAACCCCATGTTTCTGGAGAAACGGGTATATCAGGGGAGCTCGGGGAGAGTATATCCGCTGCCTGTCATTGATAAAATTCACGATGAGAAGGTGCCCAAGTCTTACCGAATCATTTTCCTGGAGAATGATTATGTCCAGATTCAAATCATACCCGAGATTGGCGGCCGGATTTACCGGGCCATCGACAAAACCAACAACTATGATTTTGTGTACTACAATCAAGTGATCAAACCTACTTTAGTTGGACTTGCTTACCCCTGGATATCCGGGGGATCGAATTCAACTGGCCTCAGCATCACCGTCCGAACACCTATGGGGAAGTGAATTGGAGGCTGGAAGGGAATCCAGACGGCAGCCAAACGGTATGGGTCGGCGAGATCGATCGAATGTACGGAACGAAGGTGTCCACCGGGTTCACGATCTATCCGGGGAAGGCTTATCTGGAAATTCATGCGCAGATGTACAATCGCACCTCGGAGCCGCAGACCTTTCTCTGGTGGGCGAATCCGGCCGTGGCCGTCAACGATCACACCCAGTCCGTATTCCCGCCGGATGTTCATGCGGTGTTCGACCATGGGAAACGGGATGTGTCGAAGTTCCCGATTGCGACAGGCACCTACTATAAGCAGGACTATTCCGCAGGCGTGGACATTTCCAAGTACCGCAACATCCCGGTACCTACTTCCTATATGGCCTATCATTCGGATTACAATTTCGTGGGCGGGTATGATCATAGCTTGGATGCGGGAATTCTGCATATCGCCAATAAACATATCTCCCCGGCAAAAAACAGTGGACGTGGGGTCACGGCGAGTTCGGCCAAGCCTGGGACCGCAATCTGACCGACGAAGACGGTCCGTACATCGAGCTTATGAAGCGTATACACCGACAACCAGCCGGATTTCACCTGGCTCGCGCCTTACGAGGAGAAGAGCTTCAAGCAGTACTTCATGCCGTATAAAAACATCGGCATGGTGAAGAATGCTTCTATCGATGCGGCTGTTAACCTGGAAGTCCAGGGCAAGCAGGCGGTGGTACATGCTTATGCCACCTCGGTCAGGGAAGAGGCTCGCATTCTATTGACGGGAGGGGGACAGACGTATTTGGACCGTAAGGTCAAGCTGTCCCCTGCCGATACCTTCAAGAGCGTGATCGAGCTGGATCACGATGTGAATGAAGAGAATTTGAGGCTTGCGGTTATTGCTGCGGACGGCAGCGAATTGGTGTCCTACCGACCGAAGCCGCGCGGATTGGAGCGAACTCCGGACCCGGCCCAAGCGATTAGTGCGCCGGAGGAATTGAAGAATACCGAGGCCCTTTACTTGGCAGGGCAGCATCTGGAACAGTACCTAAGCACGCCACTTATGAACCGGAAGCCTACTATACAGAAGGACTTCGGCGCGATGCGGGGATGTGAGGCTGAACAACGCCTACGGATTGCTGCTGCTGCGCAGGGGCTGCCTGGAGCAGGGTGAAGCCTATTTCAAAAAAGCCATCGAGACCCTGACTCGCCATAACGCACGTCCGTATGACAGCGAGCCGTTCTACCATTTGGGCAAAGTCCTGAAATGGCAGGGGCGTCTTGATGAAGCATACGCTTATTTCTACAAGTCTGTCTGGTCGGGAGCCTGGCAGGGTGCGGGTTATCTGGCATTGGCGCAGATTGCCTGCGAGAAGCAGGAGTATGAGGAGGCGTTCGAGCTGATCGAACGATCCCTGGCTGCCCAGTACCGGAATTACAAAGCGCGCCATCTCAAGAGCATCATCCTAAGAAGGCTGGGACGCTTGAGCGAAGCGGAACTGTGGCTTCAGGAAACCATCAAGCTGGATCCGATGGATGCGGGTGCGAGAAATGAGCTGGTGAATGTATATCGAGAACAGAAGCAAGAGGATACCAGTCAGCGTACTTTGGAGTCGCTTCTACATCTTATGCGTGGCGATCCGCACCACTATATCGCCCTTGCCCAGGATTATGCGGATGCGGGGCAGTATGGCGATGCCTTGGACATTCTCAAATTTATCGAACGCCGTACCAGTCCTGCGGTATATCCGATGGTTCATTATTATCAGGGCAGCTACCACATGCGAATGAACCAAGAGGAAGAGGCATCCGCCTCTTATCGAATGGCCTCTGCGGCCGATCCGTCCTACTGCTTCCCGAATTCCCTATATGACTATGTAACATTGAAGCAAGCGCTCAAGGTTCATCCCTATGATGCCAAGGCGTTGTATTACCTAGGGAATCTGCTGTATGACAAGAAGCGCTACGAGGAAGCCGTAAGCAGTTGGGAAGCGTCAGTTGCTCTGGATGACAGCTTCCCTACGCCGCAGCGGAATCTGGCGCTGGCTTACTATAACAAAGGCAGGACCACGCCCAGGCGCTGGCCTCCTTGCAAACCGCGTTCTCGCTGAACCCGGCGGATGCCAGAGTCTTCTACGAGCTGGACCAGTTGTATAAGAAGTTAGGGCATGCCCCGGCTGATCGCTTGAAGGCGATGGAGGAGCACATGGAGCTGGTAGAGCTGCGCGACGATTTATATCTGGAGTATATTACGCTGCACAACACGTTGAATCGTTACGAGGAGGCATTGGCATTGATTCTGAAACGTCACTTCCATCCATGGGAGGGCGGTGAGGGTAAGGTGCCGACGCAATACGTACTGGCTCGGGTAGAGCTCGCGAAGGGCCTGTTGATGGAGCATCGATATGAGGAAGCCGTGACGCATTTGCTTGCAGCCAAGCAGTATCCGCTCAACATCAATGAAGGCAAACTCACGGGCGCGCAAGAGAATAACATCGACTATTATTTAGGCTGTGCGTACGAAGGTATTGGCCGACCGGAAGAGGCGAAGATATACTTCCAGCGAGCATCCGAAGGGCTGGATGAACCGACAAGTGCGATGTTTTATAACGATCAGCCGCCGCACATGATTTTTTATCAAGGGGCCGCGCTAAGACAGCTGGGCAGAGAGCTTGAGGCGCGGAGTCGCTTCAACAAGCTGATTGATTACGGGGAGAAGCATATATTCGAGCCGCAGAGCATCGATTATTTTGCGGTATCGCTGCCGGATTTCCTCGTGTTTGACGAGGATCTGAACAGAAGAAACGAGATTCACTGCCATTATATGATGGGCCTTGGCTATCTCGGTCTAAATAAACGGCAGGATGCTGAGAAGCACTTGGGGCAGGCGCTCAAGCTGGAGCCTCATCATCAAGGAGCGGCGCAACACTTGGCGCTGTGCTCGGCTTCCATCTAATTGTGTTCGGACGCCCTCCAGGTGTGCCCGTGCTACTCGCCATATGTGCGAAGGGATAATACGTAAGATGTACAAAATCAAGGACCGTATGGTATACGGTCCTTGAGCATTTGTGTTGTGTTTTTCAAAGGTTATATGGAAGGAACCAAGGAGGATGACCATGTTGATCTGGAGCCAAGGGAAGCTGGATGGATATGAGGTATGGACCGGAAGCACTGGGGTTATGGAACTGGTTATGGTGCCTGAACTGGGAAGCAGGGTAATCTCGCTCCGCAATTGCAGAACCGGACGGGAGTGGTTGACGCAGCCAGCCGGAAAGCTGGAAGCGAACGGATATGCAAGCTCCTTCGGAGATCGGGACGGCAGCGGCTGGGATGAGATGTTTCCGACGATCGATACATGCTTAGGTACCCTGCATTCCCATGGAAGGGAACTGAGCTCCCGGATCACGGCGAGGTCTGGTCCATCCCGTGGGCGGTTCATTGCGAGCAAGAGCAGCTTCATTGCAGCGTACAGGGGATCCGAATGCCTTACCAACTGCGCAAAAGATATTCCTTCCCCGCGAGGACTGCCTGCGGATCGATTATGAAGTCTGCAATCCGAGCCGCTTTCCGTTCTCTTTCTTATGGGCGGCCCATCCGCTATTTCAGATTGAGGAGGGGATGGAGATGATGGTTCCCGAAGAGCTGACCGAGATGATTGTATCGTATTCCGCCCAAGGCCGATTGGGCATAAGCGATGTCCTGAAATGGCCGCAGCCACTGGAGGAGAGAGTGGATATCCGCTTGGATCGAACCTGCAGTAAGCATGAGCAATCAGCAGAGAAATATTATTTTGCGGGAGAGCTGCCCGAGGGCAAGGTTTCACTCTATGATCCCCGGACTAAAGAAGGCATCCGCTTGATGTTCCCTCCAGAGAAGGTGCCGTACTTATCGGTGTGGGCGAACTATGGCGGTTACCAAGGGCAGTATCATCTGGCGATTGAGCCTGCTACGGGGCTGCTTGACGACCTTTCGTATGCGATGGGTCATCAGGCGGCAGCGGAGGTAAGCGGGCGGCACGTATACGTGGTATCTTGAGATTTGCTGGATATGATGGTTGAAGAAATAGGATATCTTGCTCTTGGGTGAGGATGCTTTCACGATTTCATTCGTAAGCTAATTCACGGATTCGTTGATTGGGGTTATCGGTATATAAGCCGCCATGATAACAGATCACGTTATGAATATCATAGTGAGTGAGCTTCTGTAAGGAAAGCTTGGCTAACGCCAAGTCAGAACTGGCTGCCGGGTCCGGTCCCAGCAGCTGACCGTCTCTAACGTTCATTGCGTCTGCGGCAATCAAGGTTTTGCTCGGTCGGTGATACAAGCTGGTATGACCTGGGGTGTGACCCGGAGTGTGAATAACTATGATGCCGCCACCTAGCGGAAGTTCCTCGCCATCGTGCAGGATACTGTTCACTTCCGCTTTGGGAGGGTTCTCAAGAGTATGCCTAAAAGCGTTCTTCCACTCCGGCGGAACGGCGGCAGGAAGCGAAGCTAGCGCTTGTGTTATGGACTCAGGAGATAATTTGACAAGTCTCTTGTCCCCTTCGATGTAAGGCTTCTCTATTTCGCTGGCGAACACTTCAGGTGTGCGGTTGCAGCTACGGATTACATCCGGCAAACTGCCGATATGATCCAGATCCTGGTGTGATATAATGATTTTGGTTATATCCTGAACGGATACTCCGCAGCTCGATAGCTGCTCCTGAATAAGCGCGAACTGTCCGGGATAGTAGGTATCGATGAGAACCAGATTCTGATGATCCCATATCAATGTCGGATGGATCGTTTCGATTCTTCCCATCATCGCGGCGGAAATTTCCAGCATTTTGATGCCTTGATTGATTAGCATATCTACATACCTCCACTATTAAGGGATATCACCTATCCCTATTTCATCTTCCAGAGAAGTTTAAGCAGAAGTAGAATATCAAATCAATATAATTGTGTAAATAGTAAATATTTTATCATAACATATATAAATTAATTTGTCAATATTTATTTCGTGATTGCTTTCAGAATGGGGAGTTTGTTGGATGTTTGTTTCCATATTTAAATTACTAGTAATAACTTCGCCTATTTTAATATCGGGGATAATAGAATACGCGATGTCCAAAGAAAGTGAGAAACGAATGTTAAGTTTTATCATAAAGGCGTACGTGGATGGCTTGAAAATACTTGGTAAACCGCTAGTGTACGTTTTACAAAAACAGAACTGCTGCTCAATCGGAAGGAAATGATCCGTTTTCTCTTGTTGTGCTTGCAATCTTATTCTTTATCGGTGTGTTCAGAGTTGTAGAGGGGTTAAACTCAGGAATTGACCTTACCATATTAGCTGAAGGTCTGACGATTTGTTCGGCCGCGATCAGTTTTATGCTCGTATTGGATAGCGCTAAACGAAATAAGGAAACGAAGAAACAAAATGAAGACTTGATGCTTCGAAATACGGAGCTTCTGGAGGAAATCCAACAAATGCTAAAGGATCGTAACCATGCTGGGTAGCGCAATAAGGCTGTATCAGTCATTTATCACCCCCATTGCGTCACTTAACTTAACATCATTTAACTATTGAGGAATATGTAATTGCTGGTATAATCCTTGAAAAGAGAAACGCGGCGACCAAGCGAATAAAAGGGGAGGAACAGCAATGAACACGACGATTGAACTGAATAATGTAACCTGGAGACGGGAACAGAAGACCGTTCTTACAGGCGTGGATTGGACGGTACAGCAAGGAGAGCATTGGGCGGTTCTTGGGCTGAATGGCTCCGGCAAGACAACGATTTTGAATATGATTAACGGGTACATCTGGCCGACTAGCGGGACTGTTTCGGTGCTCGGGAATCTTTTTGGCAGAGTGGATTTAAGAGAATTGCGTAAATCGATAGGCTGGGTTAGCTCCTCTCTGCAAGAAAGAATCCGGCCCAGCGAGTCTACGCTCGATGTCGTGATTAGCGGTAAACATGCATCGATCGGTTTATACCAGAAGGTTGATGAAGCGGACCGGGAACAAGCGGAGCAGCTGATGAAGGATTTTAATTGCATCCATTTGCTGGGCCGTACCTATGAAACCTGTTCGCAAGGGAGAAGCAGAAGCTGCTGATCGCCCGTGCGCTTATGGCATCCCCAAGACTGCTGATTCTGGACGAGGCCTGCAACGGACTTGATTTTCTGTCGAGGAAGCGCTGCTGTCGAGTATCACTGCACTGGCATCAAAACCCGATGCACCGACTTTGCTGTTCGTTACGCATCATATTGAAGAGATTCTGCCGATTTTCTCGCACTCCTTGCTCATTCGCCGGGGCAGTGTATTTGGCAAGGGGCTTTCCAAGGATATGCTGACAAGCGACAATCTGACTTCGTTCTTCGAGACACAGTAGAGGTGAACTGGCAGAATGATCGTGCCTGGATGTCCATTCCGGATTTAAAATAAAGAGGTGTCGAGCACGCTGCGATATTCATGACCAGGGGAGTGGATGGGGTGCCAAGTCAAATCATATCGGATCCAAGGCTGTTCAATCAGCGGATAACAGGCACGAAGTATGAGAGTCCGGAGGCAGCAGTCAGAGGACTCGGGGCTGTGCAGGCACAGGATTATCATCAGGCAGTGTGGGGGATCGGGCTGCGTACGCAATCTGCGAGGCTGTATGATGTGGAGCAGGCGGTGCTGGATCGCAAGATTGTGCTGACCTGGCCGATGCGCGGGACGATATTCTTCGTACCGGCTGAGGATGCTAAATGGATGGTGAAGCTGACAGAATCGCGCCTGTATTCCAACGACCAGAAAAAACAAACGGAGCTTGATCTGGATGCAGCCACCATGAATCAATGTAAAAATGTCCTGTATGAAGCCATGAAGGACTGCACGCCCGTCTCCCGTCCCAGATTGATGGAGCTGCTGGAGGAAGCGGGAATCAGCACAAAGAATGGCCGCGGCTATTATATTCTTGGATATTTGGGGCGAAGCGGCATGATCTGCTTCGGCCCGCTTGAAGGCAAACAGCAAACCTTCGTGCTGCTGGACGAATGGGTACGCAATTCCAGAGAGCTTACATACGAAGAAGCATTGGTGGAGCTTGCGCTTCGATATTTTACTGGTCATGGGCCTGCAACGATTCAGGATTTTGCATGGTGGAGCGGTCTGACGCTGACAGAAGCTAGACGGGGCCTGGATATGATTAAACCCGAGCTTCGATCTGTCCATGTGCATGGTACGGAATACTGGGTTTCAGCCTCTGGTCCGCGGTGTCTGGGGATACCCATTCGGTTGTTCTGCTTCCGGGATTCGATGAATATTACTTGGGTTACAAAGACCGCAGCGCAATCATAGAGACCGAGCACGATCCCAAGATCGCCCCCATCGCAACGGGGTTTTTCAACCGTTGATGGTCATAGGCGGGAAATCGTCGGCGTGTGGAAGCGGGAGATCAAACGCAGCGGCATCGAAATCACATTAAACCCGTTCGCATCGATAGGCGATCTGGAAGGGAAGTTCATGGAAGCCGCCAAGGATTATAGCGATTTTATGGGACTGCCGCTTACAAGAACAGAACTGAATCAATCTCTCTAAGCTTGTTGGCTGAGAGGAGTTTTTAAGGAGGAAGAGAAAACATGGAATCGATATTGAAGCTGGACGAATTAATTGCTGACATGACGGAGATTGTAACGGCCACGAGCGAGATGGAATTTAATTTGAAACTCTCGCCTGATAAATGGTCCAAAAGGAGATCCTAGGCCATTTATGCGACTCGGCGGTTCATAACCATGTTAGGTTCGTGAAAATTTTGCTGTCCGAGTATCCCATTGCCATTCAGGGGTACGCGCAGAACGACTGGGTTCAGGTGCACGATTACCAGAATCAGTATGATCCATCGGAAGTTTTGTCGCTGTGGCAGCACCTTAACCGGATGATTCTGCGTGTGATGCGAGCAGCCGAGACCTCCGATTTTCAAAAAAGTGCGTGCTCCCGGACAAAACGGAGGTTACGCTGGAGTGGTTGTTTAACGATTATGTGGATCATCTGATTCATCATCTGGAACAAATCGAGGCATAACCGCAGCCGCGGGGTTAGCGTGCACATGATAAATGGAAGGTATCTTGTAAGTTCAGGCGCTGAATGTGCAGCCTTAGGATCTGTTGTTGTTAAGGTTTTGGATTTAGGCATGGAGCGATTGCCCGTTGTTCAATTGCACAAAGCATTTATAGCTCGACCTAAGAAGGCTGTCAACGTCTGTAATCGGACGGGGTCAGTCTGTTTCTATTGGATGCAAGCCTGGATTAAAAGACGAATTAAAGTGGCGTCCGTTAGACAACAGGGGTGATATGATGGAGTGAATGCCTAGGCATATGCTCCAGCGCTGCTAGATCTCGTCCCGTAACACAGGCAATGGCAAGGCTTGCGCATCATATTCAACCTGAAGGTGAGGGAGATAAACTCATGACAGTAAAGATCGGTATGATTGGTTTGGACACATCGCATGTCTCCATTTTCTCGAAAATGCTGTTTGACACAGACCATCCATATTACGTTCCCGGCGCACGGATAACGGCAGCTTTTCCCGGTGGGTCGCCGGACTTTGAGCTTAGCATGAGCCGGGTGGAGGGATATACGAAGGAACTCGCTGCATGGGGAACCGAAATATTGGATCGTCCGGAAGACGTGGCAAAACAAGTCGATGCCGTGATGCTGGTAGCGGTTGACGGAAGGACGCATTTATCCTTGTTTCGTGCGATTGCTCCGTATTGCCGACGGGTATTTATTGACAAACCGTTTGCAGTGACGAGTAAGGATGCCAAGGAAATGATCGAACTGGCCGAGCGGTTTCAGGTGACGGTGATGAGCAGCTCGTCCCTTCGGTATGCCCAAGGGCTTCAGGATGAACTGGCCCGTTGCGGGGAAGGGGATATCATCGGGGTAGATTGCGCGGGACCGCTTCCCCTTCAGCCCACACAGCCGGGATTGTTCTGGTATGGCATTCACGCGGCTGAGATGCTGTACAGAGTTCTCGGTACAGGGTGCGAAAGTGTACATACTGCTGCAACGGAGTTCCATGACGTATTAACAGCAGTTTGGAAAGATGGGAGAATCGGGACGATTCGTGGCAATCGTGCAGGCAATGATCGCTTCGGGATCACCATTCATCGTACAGAGGTCAGCAGTTTTGTGGACATCATGGAGCATTCCAAACCGTACTACGCGAGTCTGTTGGACCAGATCATGCAGATGTTCACGACAGGTGTATCGGGTGTTCCCTTATCTGAAACTCTGGAGATCATTCGTTTTCTGGAGGCGGCGAATGTCTCCCGCGAAACCGGAGAAACGGTGAGGCTGGATGGTTATAACATGGCGTAACATAGGCATGACATATGTCGATGTCCGTTCGTGTACTTTCCAGTAGAACCTATTCCTATTCGGTACCGCTAATTGTATGATGGACAGACCAAGGGCGTTTGCCCCAAGTTTTTAGCAGAGAGAGGTGGATACGTGACATATCATATCCGGGTGAGACCGACGGCCCTGGTCTTTCAGGACGAGCAGATTCTATTGGTTGAATATGATGACGAGAACGGAGTTCATTATAATTTGCCCGGGGAGGAGCCGAGCCGGGAGAGTCGATTGTGGAAGGCGCCTTGAGAGAATTGTACGAGGAAACCATGTTGGAAGCTGAGGCAGGACCTGTCGCGTTTGTGTATGAAAATGCCCCGCATAAGCAAGTACGCCATAACATATCGGATATTCATACGTTGTATATCGTTTTTGAATGTTATCCGCTAGAGGGCGTTCCCTAAACTTCCACCTACGCCGGATCCGAATCAATCCGATGTGAAATGGATACCGCTTAGCCAGCTTGACGGCATTATTTTATATCCTAATATCAGGAATCACATCAAGCAGTACGCTCAGGAGCGTAGAAATATCGAGATCATTGAGGATTATATGTTGGATAAATATGTATGAGCCAGACGAACCGGGAGAACGTAAATGAAATCACCTTATAAAATGATCGCCTTGATCCTTCTAATCGGATACACCATTTTGCTGGGTTATTGGATGCTCTGGGGCTTCGGCCGGACCGTACGTCATGAATACAGCTATAATCTGGTTCCGTTCTCGACGATGGTCACCTATTTTCCTGTTCGCTCGATGAGCTCGATCATTAATATTATGGGGAATATCGCTGTGTTTGTGCCTTTTGGCGTGCTGCTCCCGCTCCTGTTTCGGCTTCGTTATCTGAAGATGCTGGGTGTCTTTGTAATCGGGTTGTTCCTGCTCGAAATGGCACAGCTGATCACACGGAGAGGGAGCTTCGATGTCGATGATTTTATCTTGAATTCGCTAGGGGCTACGATTGGTTACGGGCTGCTGCGTATCAGTATGAAATGGAGAGCCAGGTAGCGGCAGATAGAAAACCCGATCGTTTATGATAAGGAGCAGAACGGCTTCACTACGGTGATTGTTCGATGAGAAGCTGGAGTTTACAATGATATCAGGGATTGGGAAAATATGTGCGGGAAGGTAAGGCATCCGTGAGAGATTCTGTGTTCAGCAAGCTGACTGAGGCATAAAGTGTACATAGGACTTAAAGGATGGTGTAGAGAGCTTTTTATCAAGCATGGAGAGCAGGCCAGTGATCATAAGGAAGGACTGAACACCTATGAATCATAAAACGATGGGCATGATATTTATCTGCATATCCGTCTTTTGTATGGAACCCGGTATATCGCAGCTGCCATATTCGGATCGAATGTCTCGTTATGGAACAAAGAGGTGTATGAGGCGATGTTAAGTTATGTAGGAAGAGGACCGTTGATATTGAGTATAATTAGCCTGACCATCGGTATTTTGTGTTTCATGGGGCCTACGATTCGTCGATGGCACGAGCAGGATCTCAGAAAAATCAAGAGCAACTGGAGAGAATTTGATCAGCCTAATGATAAACGAAGGGTGCAAAAAATAAAGCGTTGAGTTGTTTGAAGTTCTTCAACGTTGAGGGGGAATGGGATGAACGACAACCAAGTGGCTGGCTTTTGGATCCGACTTGGCGCAAATATTCTGGATGGATTGATTATTGGACTTCCTTTATCCATCATTGCAGGCATAATCACAGGGAATTATGAGAATGAGCCGATCAGTAATTTGATTTATGCTCTATACGGCCTTCTAGTCTTAGGTGTATTGGAATGGTTATACCATTGGGAAGCGCATATGCCGCATTCGCATTCGAAAGTTCGATTTTCTTGAGCCGCCGGGCATTGGAACGATGCTGCTCCGAAACCTCGTAGCAGAATCGTGTATGCGTTAACGCTTGGCATCAGGATCATTGTGAGCATTTTCATGGTGGCATTGCGTGAGGATAAGCGTTCCCTTCATGATTTTATTGCGGGTACGGAAGTTGTACACGACTAGGGAAACAGGGAGATTATGAACCATGCGAGTAGGGATTAACAGCAGGTTGATGTTTGCGCTGCTTGTAGCCATGACGTTGTCTTCGGGATGTTATGATCAGAGGTCGGGCGAGTCATTTTATACAGAAAGCGTGAGCGAAGAAGAACGTCCGGGACAAGAAGCAGATTATCGGGAAGTTCCGTACTCTCAGCTCTTATACTCCAAAACCGCCCCAGACTTTACGTGGGAGTATCGGACAGAAGAGCACCTTGATCCGGAAATTGAGAAGCTTTACGAGGATGGAATTCATCTGGCTCCCGGAGGATGGGTACTCAAGGAAACGGATGAGGAATTCTATATGTTGATTAGCGGGGATTCCTTCCGACGTCCAAAGGGTTTCGGATTACGTCGATTCAGATGGCTGGCGAACAGAAAGGGAACGATAAGAATCACCTTTATATCACTTTGGAACCTCATCAGGGCGATGGCACGAAGGATTACCCCGGCGATGCCAGCATTACGTCTCTGATCAGCATCCCCAAATCAGGACTGCCCGCAGGGGCTGCGATTGATGGAGTTTCCATGAATGGGGTTGAGTAGATATCGAAATGATGATCAAAGGCATTGTGTTTGATATGGATAATACGCTGCTGCATTCAAGCATTGATTTTGGAGCCATGAAACGTGAGATCTATACATTTTTATGCGACCACCGATTGTTGCCCGCAGGTCTTAGCTTGGACCTCCACACAACCTCTACCGTCATTGCAGAAGCCATGAACACGGGTTTACTGTCGGAAGAGCTGAGTAGCGAAATGTGGGATATTGCGAAAAACATGAAATCCAAGGGATGATCGGAGCCCATCTTGAGGAAGGGTCCATGGAGCTCATCCAGCAGCTGCACGGGCAGCTGCACCTGGTCATTGTGACCAATAACGCTTTAGAAGCGGCGATGTCGGCACTGAACGAGAACGGGGTCGCTCATTATTTCGATCTTATTATCGGCAGAGAAGCCATGGGCTCATTGAAGCCTGCACCGGACGGTTATCTGCAGGTACTAAAGCATTTTTCGCATACGTCGCCTAAGGAATGGCTGTCTGTGGGAGATGCATGGGTTGACGGCAAGGCTTCCGAGAGTGCTGGAATGCCGTTCATTGCTTATCGTGGAGACGGAGCGAAAATGAACAGCATGGATGTTGCTCCGTTTGCGCAAATTCAGGATATACGGGAAGTTCTCGGTTTTCTTCAGCCGCTAGGAAAGGATTGAGGTCATTCGCAGGGCAGGCATTCTGTCAGGTATGTTGACCGAGGTTACGTGATGAGAAGATATGTATCCCACTTGTCTCTTGTTTTATTTGTCTGCATTACGCTGTTCACGTTGTACAGCTTCCTGTTTCCGTTTGTGGCGGGCAGTCCGTTTCAGGGACTCTGGTTCGCTGCGATTCTTCTGTTGTCGCCCGTAGGTATCCTGCTGGCGCTTGTAAGCAAATATCGCGGCAGTCTCTCGCGAATCGGTATCACAGCCATTGCTGGACATTCGATGTTATTGTTATTTCTGGTTCTTTATATGACACTGGGTTATCTGATCCTTGGGGTCTAAATCATATTAATATGAAGCAATTTATCTGTACCCAACAGTACGGGGAAGGAGGCAGGGCTTCTACATGAAGAACAAAGTTTATATTACCGATCTGGACGGAACGCTGCTGCGATCGGATCAGAGACTCTCGTCCTACACAACGGAGGTTATCTCCAGTGCGCTGGAGCAGGATATGGTCGTTACGTTTGCGACAGCTCGCGGATATATTAGCGCTTTAAGCGTTGTCTCGGACATCACTTGGAGATACCCCTCGATTCTGTATAACGGTGCATTGATATACGACGGCTTGACCCGTTCCGTTATAGATGGATACTGGCTGGAGCGGGATATCTCGAATGAGATTATCGACGTTGGGAGGAAGTATGGCATTACTCCTTACTATTTTTCATTGGATGTGGACCATCAGGAGCGTGTTCTGCATGAGTCGCTGCAAAGAGAGGGAGAGGCTTTTTCCATAGTCGTCCCCATGATCCGAGGTTCATGGAAGTGAAGTTCTTGATTTGCCCCTCGGATTACCGCACATTAGCTCTTACATACATCGGATTACATGAGGAATTGGAGCCGATCAGGCACGAGGTCACGGAATTATTCGGGGATGTGATTCACGCGCATATGATGCCCGATTACTATATCCCGAACCATTATTTTCTGGAATTCAGCCATGCCAAAGCGAACAAAAGAGACGGGCTTCAATTATGGTCCTCCCATATGGGCATCGATCTGGAGAACACGGTGGTGTTCGGCGACCACATCAATGATGTAGGGCTGTTCGAAGCCGGAGGCACCCGGATTGCGGTGCGGAATGCGCATGAGAGCATTCAGCGGCTGGCCGACCATATCATCGACTCGAATGAGCTTGATGGCGTGGCGCGTTATATCCAGCAGCAGATGGAGATGTCGATTACAGAGACCATTCTCTAAAGAACACATGCAACCATCGGATAATGGGTCAGATACAGATGGCCGAAGTATTCAGAACAGGGTTAGAATATGAACTTTCTGGGGGCGAATAATGAGAATGAATCTAGCAGAAGAAATCTATTGATCTGGAGGTGGGCTTATGAAAAAGATTGAAGATGTTTTTGATCCATTCCCTATTCTGGAGACGGCAAGAACCTTGTTAAGACCCATTACCCAAAGGGACCTGATGGATATTTACAGATACTGCTCCGTGCCTGAGGTATCCAGACATACCTTATGGAATACGCATCAATCGACAGATGACACCCAGCGGTTCTTGGAGTTTGTGCAGCAGCGATATACCTTGCAGAAGGTCGGGCCGTGGGGGATTGAACACAAGGGACCGGCGTTATCATCGGAACCTGCAGTTTCATTGAATGGGATAATGATCATCGCAAGGCGGAGCTCGGGTATGTATTGTCCAATCAATTCTGGAACCAGGGAATCATGACGGAAGTGATCGAGCGGGTCATTACATTCGGGTTCGACCAATTGCAGCTGGTTCGTATTGAGGCCAAATGCCACCCGGATAATACAGGTTCCTATAGGGTGATGGAGAAGACTGGGATGAAGCTGGAAGGAGGCTCCGCCATTATCTCAAGGTGAAGGGGCGCTATG